>JAPYZR010001265.1:0-22761 GCA_030522945.1 Trichopria nigra | reverse complement strand
CGTACGATGTTTGCAGGACTCGGCTCCGCCTCGTCCTGCAAACATCGTACTCGACCGTAAATGAACAGGTTTACCTCCGTGTTACACAATCTACTATTACTGAAAGAATATTTTTCCAAAATTGACAAACATGTACGAAAATATAGATAAAAATTACTGAAGTTGAAAAATACAAACTGACAAAAAACTAAAAAATAACACAACAAGCGGTCGAAACGAACTGCAAGTATTAAATCACGATAAAATCGATTTTCATCTTTAAAATTTTTTTATCAACTTTGGAATTTAATTAAATAAACTAAATAAATAAAAATAATAAAAATAAATTGATATTTTGAATATTCAATATTTCTGAAAATTAGTCACAGATAATTTCATTACAAAAATATGTTTCTTTGTTTTAATTCAAACGTATACAAAGATAACGAGACAATAGAAGTATATTTGTTGATACTGAATCGCGACACAGTATAAACTTTGTGAAGATTTCTCCATTTATGCGACGAGAATACTCGCATTCTTCAATGTCCATTATTCTCGTAAAATATTCTTTGTTGTTTGTTTCCCAGTCTCACCGACTCTCATTTCGTAATCAAAGAACTTTCGTTTCGTAATATAAATCGAAGAGTAGAACTCTTAACACCGATTGTTGACGATTATCAAAGGCTGATTAGAAAGCATTGTAGATTATATAACAAATGCGCTTTACCACAGATTTATTTTAATCATTATCATGTAATTTCTTTTAATATATTTTTTATTAAAATCATAATTATAATTTTAATTATTATTAATTCATTACAATACTTAATTAAAATAATTATAATAAAATAAATAAAACATTTATTAATAGAAATTACATGAATTTTATATTTTTTTGATATTATAACTTATTAATGTCGAGATTACAGTCGAGAGTATATACATTTATAAACTCGGATAATGACGTACAATGATAAAAATATTATTAATAAATAATTAACTTATCAATATTATTATTATAATTTTTTCCGATCGTGAATAAATTGAATGATTTACGTCCATGAATAGATATATTGCTTTGTAACGTCCGAATGATGAACGTACATCGGACGGATTTGGATGAATTAACAATGGACATCCAGATTTCTGCTCATTAACATATTTAAATGGACAAGAGCTGACCGTACATCCTTCTATACTAATATACGTCCATTTTTCTTTTATGGACGATGGACATATAACGCACCAATCATGAATGTCCAATGGACGTCCAATATATATATATTGAATTTAGGAATACTTTATTTGCATGACCTAAAATTCGAAAATTCAAAATGGCGAACCCAAGCCGACTCGGGATAAAATCTCCACAAAAAATGTCACGTCTGTATAGTATAAATTCCTGATTAAAAAGAGAGAATCTATTGTTTCACTACATGATAAAGCAGTGCATTCGCGGTATCAGCAATTGGAACTATTTTTAGTTTATCTTTTCAAGATACGAATTGAAACGTTATAAACAAAAAACATGTGGTTCAAAAGCTTCGCACTGATCACTTTGCAAATTGTTAAACCGCGAAAAAATCCCGAAATATGTCAATCTCGTCCGAATCCGATTTTGTTTTTGAGGTAAAAAGCGTTATCAATCCAATGAAATTCCTGTAAATCGGATTTAATCTTATGGATGTATATATGTGTTCGGTGTTACGCTCCTTCCGTTAAACTACCATCGTTTATTTGTTAAGCTACTCAGCGTGTGGTTAAATCAATATTTATTATTTATGTTCAGGCTGTTTAAATTTATATTTTAAATGACGATTAAAATATATATTAAACAGGATTATTTCACCTTTCAATTGAATTTAAATTGTTATTTATTTAGCATTAAATATTTTAAGAGTTATATAAAACAAAATATATATATATATATATATATAATTGATATATTATTATTACATCATTGGGGATTTTTATTATTTTTTAAAACTTCTTAAAACAATTTACATAAAATCGGAAACTTCAAAAGCTTAGAAAGTAAGTTTAAGTAATAAATATATATAACTTCTTACAAGGAAAACTCTTTTCCGTGAATATTGAATTTCTTACCCTTACAAGATTGACATTTTATTTTTTAAAATAGAATTAACTTCTCTTTAAAAGTGTGATCAGTTTTGCCTTTATAAAACGGTTACATTCTTGTCGAACTTCTAATATATATTTATAAACGTACGTCGAAATATGGGGCACATTATAGAAATATTATATTGGAACAGATTTGGTCAAGTTATTTATCGTAAATTTGACTAATGTATTGCATCATAATCGTATTACGAAAAAGGAAGATTTGCAAAATGTTTTGGTTATTCAACAAATTTCGTACAATTCCCCTAGTAGAAAATGATACCAGTTTCTGCCCAATTTTTCTGACCTCCATGTTAATAGTAATGGAGTCCACAAAAAAGGGTCAAAGAGAATTATTTCTTCATTGATGATTTACTGTTAGGAATTTATATAATACTGCGGGACCAAATTGTAGATTGGAAATTCTTGTATTACGTCATTTTGAATAGTTTAGGTGCATACAAATTTCATATTGTTGAACTTAAAAATCTAAATATGAAGTTTACATCTAAGAATGTACTTCACGATGTTACGAAATATTTATCCATATCCGTAGATTGTGAAAAATAAATAAGGTATAGAATGTCGTAAAAAGCCATGACAATGAAAAAGCAAAATCAAAGAAATAAAAAGAAAGCAAGAATCATGAAAATAACCAAAATTTTTATTTCTTCACGATAAAGCATTTATTTCACTTAAATAAAAATATCTTATCCAATAATATAATTATTTAATAATTTATAGCGATTTGTAAAAAAAATATAAAAAACAAATAAATAACTGAATTGAAATAGAAAAACTAACATACAATCATGAAAAATCAGGGAAAGCCCAGAGAATCCGGAAAAAGCGGGAGAAATTCATGGAAACATGAGAATATTGTCCAAATCGTAAAAAAATATGACAAATCAAGATACATCACTGCAAATGAAATAAAAATGGAACGCCGATAAAAAATGAGACAGGACGATAAAACATAAAATCTATTCGAAAACTGTTGAAAATCTGGAGAAGCACTATGCAAACAAAAAGCTAAAAATTAAAAAGCAAAAATGTTTTAAATTGAAAAAACATATATATATATACAAAAAAATATATATATATAAAAAAATATAGAAAAATACAGATATTTAAAATTAAACTTAGTATAGAGCAATTAACTATAGTCATTGAAAATTGTGAAACAATCATATATGTTAGCAAAAAAATGATTAAGCTCAAAAATAGTGGTAAATGAAAAAATCGTACAATTCTATTAATTCAAATTTTTAATTTTTAATTGAATTCCAATTTCAATTTTCAAAAATCGGATTCAATACATTTTCCTAAATATTTTGAATACTTAGTTTTAATAATTTATCGAACATTTAGGAAACTATACTAGTTTGGTTTTTGGACAACATTTCTACATTTTAGTATTCCTAGTAGAAAATGACACCAGTCTCTACTAGGGATATTCTACAGTTCCCCGTGCAGCTTCAGAGTACGCCCAAAAAAAAATGTTATTGGGGCAACTATTGTATGGTCGTATCAACCATACAAATGGTTGTCTCAACTATAGATTAGACGTCCCAACAATACCTTTTTTCCGTATATTCAGAAAAAGGTAATGGAAGAAATTCTTTTTGTGAGTTTTTTTTGTTTGTTATTTGAGCAAATTCAATCTACATCGTGCTATCGTACACATGGAAATCATGAATATTCAGTAATGAAATTGTAAATTCGCAAATAACGAAAATTTTCAGATATATAATATATCCCGCATCATTTATATTTTTGCAATCAGGTCTTGTACAATTTTATTCACCCACGTAATTTCATGATCCGTTACGACGTTTAATAACGATCTCTCATGATCCATGAATATAAGATGATTACACATGACATGATTATTATATATATACATAATTTTACAAGTGTATATAATTTTACATACCGCAAGCAATGTGTTATCCCTATAATTTCGCACAATCAAATACAACAAATCTACTTTATTACGCCGCATGCTAATCGATCATTTCAACGTTGATTCCACAATGGATCAATTTCAATGAAAATACCCATTATAATTTCCCAGACATAATTTGCGAGAGACAAAGTCGATAAATTCCCCAAGAAAAGCGTTATCAGACTTTATAATCGTTTTCCGGGTTACGATCTCCCGGTGAGCTGCTGGGCGCAAAAGGAGATTGGAAACGTCGGAAAGCTCGATCAAAAGCTCCGCGGAGAGCCGTTTCGGAAGTAATCGGTTCCTTGCATATATCGCCTCGTCTCATTCCGGCTTTTTACGTCTCCCATCAACGGCCGACCGGCCATACCCGATCTTCCCCGATGTATATACCGTGGAGATAAGGCACGTATATATAGATAAGGGTCGTGTTCCCGCACAAGTCATCGGCGGATTTCAATCAGATCGGCGTATTTCGCGTAGAGCTTAAAATGCGCGACGGCGGCTATAACGGCGAAAACGAATGAATAGCAGTGGCCTAAATATAGCACGTATCGACCGTACCGGCTCACCTGCAGGTATTAGCGCGTATAATTTGCGTGTCGACCGAATGCTTCTGTTGCTTATCCAAATATAGGCGACGATTTGAATGTTGTCGGACGCTGCCGCGGTAAAAATACGGACTGCGGATGAATGAATTCGCGGATCGATAAGATTGCCCCCCCCTCCCCCCCGGCGGCACCGCGTAATCACACACGCCCACCCCTAAACACCCCCCCCCCCACTCCACTCGAAGGCGAGCGGCTGCCTTATCGGAAATGCCGATAAAGGATACGTGATTTTCGCACGGTGTATTTCTATATATGAGCAACACACGCCCCTATATATGTCCGACGTCCCCTACTATATCGATCTTAATTCGTATTCGAGACCACGAAAATAGACACCGAAATTTATTTTCATTTACCCGTCACGCTGTATTTTTGCGCGTTTATTTCTTACCTATATATTCCATTTCACTAACAAGTCCAATAATATACGGCTTTTATACGTTCAATTATTTAGCGAGTTATTTAAGGAACAGCCGCGCAATGTCGGCGAAAAAATAGAGTTTTTTACGATCCCGAGATTGAGCCACGACCTTATCTTCATTCATTGCTTCGCTTGTCATTACGAAGCAAGGTTTATTGAAACGAATTTGATTCCGGAAGAATGCTTTTCCAGTTTTTATTCTTTTATACTTTATAAGTCTTTAATGACGTTCTGTTGCCGGAAAGTGAATAATTATAATTATAATTGTATACACATATACGCATAGTTCGAGGACATCCCGCATTAAAACATTGCGAAGCAACGGGGCAACCCCTAATATTGTTCTCGCTCCCGCAGGGGTCGGGGAGGGGAGGGCGAGCGTAGCATGGGGGGGGGGGGGGGGTTAAAAATTAACCTAACCTAACCTTTTCAATACTGCTTGAAACGGGGCTTTATATTCCGTATCGTGTATCATCGCATTTACAGTTATATGAACATTTGTAACTTTGGTCGGGACTGAATATTTTTTTAATATATGTTGAATAAGATTTAAAACGTGATAAAAGCAATTATATTTTTAATCATTTTTAATTATTGGGAACATGAAAGTTCCCTTATTAGTCGAATATTCATTTATCAGCTAATATTGTACTAAAATACAACAGAATAGCATAGAATAGAATTTGTACCAGCATTTAGTATGAGTAAAAATTCAATTTATTCGGAAAAATTTTGGAATTGAGGAAAAAAGAGACTGCCGAATAAAAATTTATTTTTAAATTTCATACAATTCCACAAATAAAATTCAATTTTTATTCAAACGAATTCAATTGAGCTCCACTTCTGGGATAGAATTGGATAGAATGGAATACAATGGAATAGGAGAGATTGAAATGGAACGGAATGGAATAGAATATATTTAATTGGAATGGAATGGACCTACATATGATGGAATAGAAGTAACGATATAGAATAAAACAAAGTAGAATATGCTAGAATTTGATGGTCTGGAATGGAATGGTGCGGATTAGAATAGAATAAAATGGAATGAGATGCAATAGAATGTAGGATAGAATTGAATAGAAGAGAACGAAATGGATTGGATTGGAATGGAACAGAATACAGTAGAATAGAATGGAACGAAATGAAATGTAATAGAATAGAATAGAATATATTTAATTGGAATGGAATTGAATAGATTAGTATGGAATAGAAGTAACGATACAGAATATAATAGAATAGAATATGCTAGAATTGAATGGTCTGGAATGTAATAGAATTGAATGGAATGGAGCGGAATAGTGAATTGAATGGGATGGAATGGAATGGAATATAGAATAGAATTGAATGGAAGAGAATGAAATGGAACGGAATGGAATAGAAAAGATTAAAATCGAATTTATTGCAATATAATAGAATATATTTAAATGAAATGGAATGGAATAGAATTTAATGGAATAGAAATAACGATATAGAATATAATGGAATAGAATATGCTAGAATTGAAAGGACTGGAATATAATAGAATTGAATGGAATGGAGCGGAATTGTGAATTGAATGGGATGGGATGGAATGGATTGGATTGGAATAGAACAGAATACAGTAGACTAGAACGGAGCGAAATGAAATTCCATACAATGGAATAGAGAAGAACGAAATGGAACGGAATGGAATATAGAAAAAATTAAAATCGAATGAATATTGCAATAGAATAGAATATAATGGAATGGGATGGAATAGAATATAATGGAATAGAATAGAATAGAATGGCATGGAATAGAACCGAACAGAATAATAATCTCGAAATTTCTTCGATTTGGATGATATGATATGGATCAGTCCATAAAATGTTGAATACCATGCAAAGATAATTCACGAATGTTATTTAATATTGACCAATTCTCCAATGAAACCTTTGTACAATTCAACTGAATGCCAACGATTGGATGGAATAAAATAATGATTTCTGAATATTCGGGATTCATTATTGTATAATTTATTTTTATTTCAATATCTTTCAATTTTAATCATGTCTTCCTTAATTACCGAGAAAGTTGGGTTTGTTAATAATTTTGAATGTGGTGATTTTAACGCACGATTATTGTAAAAGGATTAAAAAGATCAAAACTTGAGTCACTTTTTATTCCATATTTTAGAATTGAATTATTGTAATCGAAATGATTTAAAAGATTCAATCGAATTCAATTCAATTTCTTAAAATCTTAAAATCGAATAAAATCTATTGAGCATGATATATTTCTATTTCAATTTCGTTGAATTCTATTTAAAAGATGGAATAAAAATGGAATAGCATGGATAAAATGGAATATAATGGAATACCATGGAATATAATGGGATAACATGAACTATTTCAGCAACTATTTTCATTCTATAATGAAGTAGAGTTTAAACAATTTTTAAAACTTTGGATTTGTTATTGGGATCATAATTCAGTTATACAAAATGGCTCCAGAATTCTTGTAAAATGTCTACTTCCAATAATATCATTCTACATTGCCGTAATAATAACGTTAATACCACCAGCAATTTTCCAGTACACTTTTGAATATACATATATTTTTATATATATACATTTATTACTAATATTGCGAGAATTATCCAAGCGACGTCGTCGGATCTTAAAATAAAAAAAATGTAATAAGCTCCTTAAATCATATTTTACGTAAAAGAATTTATGACTTAATTTTTGAATCTTCCGGGCGCCACCTTAATAAACTTATTAATCATCGGTCCAATAAGTCTAAATGCCTCTAAAAGTCGCCTCCGTTTATTTTATGATCTTTTTATCGGAAAAGCCTTCCTGCCTATAAATACTTCAGTCCTTGGGAAATTAGAATTGATCGCGCCTTTCGACCGATTAAACTGTAGTTGGAGTTTATATTGACATCCAGTTCATAAGGAACGATTCTGCACGCATCGTATAATGTTATTCCTGTAATATATATTTATTTAATATCGAAGTGATATATAGTATGCTCGTGTATCGACCTCGAACGAACCGGCTTGAGCTTATAAGAAAATCGTCGCGTAAAAACGTCGCGTTACTTGAATGCCAGTTGACTCTGCTTAACAATATTGCAGGTATACGCACACAGGGCATTTGAGTATAACGAACTACGAATTTCTTTAATCAATCGCATGACAATTTCATTCTTACGTTTATTTACGCTTTAATATACATTTATACATATAATTCAGAAAAATTAATATTTTTTCTCTCTCTATATTCCATTTTTGTTATTAATCTTATTTTTGTACAATGGAAGATTAAAAGGACAATTTTGTAACTTTGCTTCTTCTCTCCTGGAGTGAAAATCAGACTAATGAATTTGATTATAAAGGTACAATTTATTCATTTGAAAGTGAACCTTATTAAATCAGAAGCATTAACTATATTTTTTCATTGTTCCATCATTTAGAGAAAAAAGAGGAAAATATATATAAAGTGAAATTTATTCTTTCAAAAGTTAATCCTGATAAGAGTGCATTTCACTTTTTAAATACTAGTGACTATGATAAAATAGTAGATTATGCACCAAGGGACTTGTAGTTCTCGAGTAAAATATTCTTACAAGAGTCGAAGAGGAAATGATAAGAATATTCTACTCCTCAGCCCTCTCTCCCCCCGTGCTTACGACATTTTATGTAACTAGGGTAGAAAATGGAGTTTCTCATCCTCCATCTCGACCAGAGGGACGAGAAATACCATTATTTCACCTATGTTATATATAAATTTCATTTTAAAACTAATTTTAAATATTTAAAAACTTTAGATTTGACAATAATGTTAAGCAATATAATATTAACCAACAATTGATATAAAAAAGACAAATTACATTCCTTTAACTTTTACCTCCTATTATGTTTATCGAGTAGACACAATTATAAATACCAAAAAGAAAAAATAATCAATCGTAAAAAGTGTTCCTTAAAGAACACTTAATGTAATACTCTTACGGTGATTCATGTACGTATTTCATATATTTTCAAATTTAAATGTTAAGATTAGCATTTATAAAAGAAATTAAAATATCTAATTAATTCCTTCATGACGGGCACCATAAAACGCTTGATGTAACATGTAAAACAATTTTTTGCAGCTCAGCGGAGAAACGTGAAGGTGAATTCAAACCGAAAAGACCATATTGTGAATCTTTTTATTTTACATTTACATTTTTTAGCGCTGTCACTTAATATTCCTGTAAATCCAACACGGCGTAAAATGAATGGATAATTCAAAAGGATCCTTAATGAGGATCATCTCTCGTCGTATTTGAATGCCGTCTGAAATCGTATAAATTTAACTATAAATGTTGTAATATAAAGGCGCAAAAATGAGTTGATATTAATTTTACGTTATATACAATTAACCCGCTTATTTATTTATAAACGTTATATCACTACTGGTGTGTGGGTTTTCTTTGAAGGTATATCGAGCGTGGAATACGGTTGGAAACAGATTTTGAAAGTTTTATCTTTACTTATTTATGACCTCGATTGTGGAGGATCCAAATCAGATTTCAACGTTAGCCGTTCAAAGATAAGAAAATCTCGTCTGTTCGCGATCTGTTTCTCCCTTAAAAGGAGAAATCCCATCAAAAAAGTTTTACTTTTACCTTTTTAGTAGTTTCTGACATTCAAATTGAATCGATCTTCAGTTAAGGGAGACTTTCCAAAAATTTGTACATTTACTATTTTAAGGGGGAAATCACTTTGTAAAGAGAACGGTGACTCCCATCTTTATCATTATATGTAACATTCTATTTAGTAATAACGAAAAACTATTTAAAACGAAAAGAATGACATGTTCGAGATTTTACATTATTACTATTAATAATATAGTTTCGACATCACTCTTTACGAAATAGTTAGATTTTCAAAAATTCAAAATGGCGGATTTAAAATGGCGGATGGAAATTGGTATAGTTGCTGAATAAAATAAAACATTATGATGTTGATAAACGTATGTAGGGCGACATTTTGCAGTCGGTAATTACAAAATTTACATTATTGGGAATGTTCACAAATATTTTTCTTTATCAATCACGTAAAAACTGATATTGATCTTATCCGCCATATTGGATCCGCCATCTTCAATTTTAAAAATCTTCATTATTCTTCTATCCACATCAATAATTGGTGACTCGAGAAACTTGAAAGTAAATTTTGTGTATATGTAGAGAGGAGGAAATCATTTTGAGTTTCCGTCCTCTAAAGGCGTTAAAATGGATTTGCAAAAAACTGTATTAAAAATGCTCAAAAATAATTAATGTCAATTGATTAATCGTATGTTTTTTTTTTCTTACATGATGACAAATCACACTTTCGGCCAACACTGTACTTGAGAAAACGCAGATAATCCACGCGAATAATGATATGAATCGAGCACTATAATAATACAGGAGAATAAGTAATAGTTTTCTATAAATAGCCCAGATTACGCCATTAACAACATGTAGATTATAATCTACGAAAGCTTTTAATAGCCGCCAGGATTTCATTTTGACTCGCTATATAAGAAGATTTTTATCAGATTTAACATTACCCCATACAGCACCAGGATATCCCGAGGACGTCCCAATCAGGATGAGATTCCGTCCTCAGGACATCCTGGCTGAGGAGCTCCTCAATTTGACAAATTCTTGTAAGATCCTCGGGATATCCTGATTAATTATATATACTATAACATTCTTATGAATATAACTATCCCAAACAGCACAGCTGACTCAGGATGTCCTCAGGAGTTCCTCAGGACGTCCAAATGTCCGCTTTTCTTATCCTCTCACTGTCCTCAGGACATCATTAGGTCGGAGGATACCGTAAGGATGTTGAGAGGATGAAAAAAGCGGACATTTGGATGTCCTGAGGAACTCCTGAGGACATTCTGAGTCAGATGTGCTGTTTGGATATCTTGTCGATGATTTGTGAAAATTGGTCTCATCCTTTTGGGACATCCTCCAAATGTCCTGAGGATATCCAGGACGGATATTTGAAGACCATCATAAATATTGTTATATATAATGAAAATAAAACATATACATTCAAAAACCAAGTTATAACATATGCGTAACTGTTATAGGTAATATACTTTAAAATATGTTTAAATTCTGGTAAATTATTTCTATAACCACTTTAAGACACTCGATTAAGTTGCTCGTACAATTACACAATTATTAATTCAAAAAAGCCTCAATATCGCGAATTAATATACAGATAATGTATATAATAATAACATCATATATATAAGTATACGAACGGCCATTTTTACTTTCATGCAAATTTCAGAAGCCCGCGGGCACTTCAAATTATCGGGTAATACATACATATCGGTTCGTTGTATGATCTAATCAATTATTTCAGCATGGTATTCAAAGGAATCCTTGCATTATTACGTCTAATCTTAATAGTAATAAAAATTCATCTCTTTATCAAGAAAATCCCGCAATCATCACAAAATCAATAAACATTAGAAGTACATTAAAAATGCATATATGTTTCCAAAATCTCCTTTTTTCGTTTTTAGAAAGTAGTAAATCATAAAGTCAATTCGCTGCTGTGATAATTTGAGAATTCGGTATTATATACGGCTAAGGTTATGAATCGAGCACTAATAATACGGTAGAAGTATAGTAATATGTATTTATTTGTGCCCTTAATATATTGTGATGATTTCAATCTACGAAAGCTTCAAATAGCTGCATTTCCGTAATTTGAATCTGATTTTTTTTATTCCTTGAGATTTTATTTCCGTAAATGTGGGGCAACAGATTATGATATATTAGTCAGAATTATAATCGGAGTTGATTTATAACAAATTTATCGATTTCCCGTTTGACACATGCAAACAATTAATTATATATTGTAATCGATTTTGAAATTTATTACAATCGAGATAAAAAAATATAATATAGTTACTTTTTTTACAAAGAAATTGAGCCTGAACTCCCATACGTATGTAGAGTCTGAATATCTTCATTTCATTTCTTTTTTTTTTTTTAACTGAAAAGTTTTCCCTATACTTTCTGTAATGACCGAGTTTTCTTGTAATGATACACTCACGCACCCGCAAACTCAATATGACAAGAAATAAATGAAGAACAAATTGACGCACTCCACAGTTTTGGTAGCAATATCCGCAGTTGATATAAGCGACTGGATTTAAAAATAATCTTTAATTACGGCAAAAAGTATAATTTTTACGCACACAAACACGTGTGAAATTGTATATAAACAGTAATGCAATTCCGCATAAACAATGGATTTCCGAGGCGCTTTTCATAAATTCCGTCTCTCGTTTTACGAGACTTTCCTCGCACTCCGCACTCGAGAGTTGATTGATTAACGATATTCCGTTGCACCAATCAACGAATCAAAGCTCGGTCGTGGGTTTTCCGATTAAAACTATAATGTGCAATGCAACGCTGGCGCAGATACGAGATTATTGCTAGCGATACCGCGGGTATATGACGCTTGATGCGCAGCTGATTTTCACAGAGACTTTTGCTCTTCAATCAAACATTGTTCGTTCTATAATAAAACATATCAAATGTGCAATTGAAGCGATGTCTCGTATCGCTTTTATCGCGGAAATTTTAAATGCCATGAACAGATCGTGAACGGGTACATTACGCATAAATAATTAGCTGCCAATTAACAAATAAGTCGTAAATAATATTTCAAACAAAAAAGTCCTTTACGAAAAATTGTTTCGAAGCAGAGAATTCATATGGCGAGCATTTGAAAACTGACGAATCCGACTATACTATAGGTAACCTTCGCGCATGCGTGTGCCTCGATCACGTGATCGCCGAGCGTTCCGATTGGTCGACGTCAATTGCTCGTTATTCTACACTGCGGATCAAATTTTCGTATAGGATCTTTTTATTTAAAATTTCGCGTTTCTTCATTGGTTCATGAATTCCATAAAAACTAGGAATGAAAAGTCCCTAAATATCTGCAAATAAGTTTTGGGTGTCGCTCTAGAACTTTAGGTGGAGCCATCTAACCGTTTATAATTTTTACGTTTTATTATTGCTAACACGTCAATAAAGGAGAAATACGGGATTCCCCTCGTTATCATTTCATCGGAGAAAATATTTAAAGCAAATCGTATATAGATATGAAATAGAGGAAATAACTCCCACCTGTTGAGCATTGTCGGAGGATTTTTAAAATGTATATTTACGGGTGGTGATTATTGAGTCATAATGAATTGAAAATATAACTGTCTTTCTTAACAGAGCGCTGCAATTTTAGAAATTTAATGAAGCGAATAAAAAGCAGGTGCGAAATAAAAGTCATAATTAATTAGTATAAATGATGTAACGTAAAAGAAATTCAATTAAACGTTCTTCTTTCGCTCGGCCATTACGATATAGCTGGTGTCTCGCGTGTAGTTGTCGAAATGACGTCGCCGCGCTTTGACCGTTGAATAATTATCGCGCAGAATTTGTACAGGTCACTTTTGTAATTGCTCTGTACAAAGACCTCACGCAATACAAACACAATAGCAATGATCTTGTTTCCGTATAAACGAGATGTTTCCTTCAATATGCATTTTTATGTTTGAAGGGAACATGGACATGGACCGTCCGGCTATTCATTCAGTAGAAAATCCAATGGACGTTAATTGGCCGTCCATTGGTCATACTTTGAAGTGCTAAAAACCAAATACAACTTTTGTGAATTCAATTTCAAGAAATATCGTCGAGTTTGTGTACAGATGACGATAATTATGTATTATCGTCATATGTGATGTTACGTGCATTCATATAGGTGTCGAAAAACAATACGATGCGACTATTGGGAAAACTGGCGCGTGAGACTTTCTGGAGCACCCTCCTCTGGACGATCGACCCTGTTTATTCATTGTCTTTAAAAAGCCATGCGGCTCGAGACGAAGTTCGCGGTTCAATTATATCATTATACAGATGTCTCGATGGCCACGGAATCGCTTTGAATCTCGAATTAAAAAGGTCACTTTCAATACTGTTAGAAGTGCGGCGATACAATGAAAGCGAAATTATGCTGCTTGACGTTTTCAATGAAAACATTGTTACGCGAGTACACGACGAGCGAACAACGCAAATACGAAGGTTAAATCCCTGGATGCGAGTGAGAGAGAGAGGGTGGGATACGTGCAAATAATTTTAACAAATATTTTCTATTGTGTAAATATATGACCATATACAGTTATTTCCGGATGCGCACTTATTATATGTTCGTGTTTGTGGAATTGATAGGAAAAATTGTGTGATATACAATCCAATAGAAATATCGGAACATGTAAACGTATAGAAATACCAAAGTAACGAAATCAATGAATCTTTGAGCAAAACCAGATTGCACTTCATTATAACCTTTATAAGCTGACAATATTTCAGCGTTTAATTACGAAGACTAAGTATATATTTAGCGTCAGGTTAGCTCTAAGCATCAAAAGTCATTTACTACGAAATTATTTACGTTGAATTTGAATTCGTTTGCGAAATTGTATCACGTCGGCGGATTAGGTTTGAAACGAGGCATATGAGAAATTACGTCTCTGGCATTTTGGTCTGAGAAAAGTGTTTACTGGAAATTACTGGAAACGCCAATTAAAAACATATTTAAGTCTGGATATCTTGAAATCCTTATATTTATACGAAAGATTATAAAACAGTTTGAAAAATGGTACAGACTACGTGACTATACTCTGTTTTAAAGTCTGGTTCATTTTTGAACTGCACCAACGTGATATAGATAGGGAAATAAATAAGGCTAGGGCCATAAAAACTGTCAACTTTCAACTTTTGCCACGTTCTCTAACGATTTATAAAACATTGGTACGGATTGACTGCCTTCACCGTTTTCTGAAGCCTTCATCCAGAAGTGGAATTAGGATAGCTTCTGATTTTTGAGTTTGAAATGGATGAAACATGAATTAAATAATCTTCTTTATCGCCACCTTTATTGGCAACTTTATTTTCATCTTCGTATCATCATCTTTTTGACGTCACGTGTGTATCGTCATCATTATTATTTCCGTTGCATCTCACCTATATATCGACATCTTTATCGATATCTTAGTAGCGTCAGCTTTGTACCGCCATTTTTATAGACATCGTCGTTTCTGTATCGTCATCTTTATCAATCTTTATAAGTATCTTTGTGTCGTCATCTCAATACCGTCACCTTTGTATTGTCACCTTTAACTACATCTTTATCGTATTATTAGATATGTATCGTCATCTATAGATACAGAACATCTTAGTAGCGCCGACTTTCTACCGCCTTCTTTATATAAATCTTTGTATCGTCATATTTATCGATAGTTTTGTATCGTAATCTTTATCAATCTTCATCAGTATCTTTGTATCGTCATCTTTATCAATCTTTATCGACATCTTAGTAGCGTCAGATTTGTATCGCCATCTTTATAGACATCGTCGTTTTTGTATCGTCATATTTATCGATAGTTTTGTATCGTCATCTCAATAACGTCACCTTTCTATTGTGACCTTTATAACTACATCTTTATCGTATTCTTAGATATGTATCGTCATCTATAGATACAAAACATCTTAGTAGCGCCAACTTTCTACCGCCTTCTTTATATAAATCTTTGTATCGTCATATTTATCGATAGTTTTGTATCGTCATCTTTATCAATCTTTATCAGTATCTTTGTATCATCATCTTTATCGATCTTTATCAGTATCTTTGTATCGTCATCTATAGTCATCGTCATCTTTATCAATCTTTATCAGTATCTTTGTATCGTCATCTATCTATACAAAACATCTTAGTAGTGTCAGCTTTGTATCGCCTTCTTTATATACATCTTTGTATCGTCATATTTATCGATAGTTTTGTATCGTCATCTTTATCAATATGCATCAATTTTTATCGTCATCTCAATAGCGCCAGCTTTGTTTTGTGATTTTTAACTGCACCTTTATCGATATCTGCGTATTCTCGTGTTTATTGTCAGATATGTATCAGCATCTATCTATACAAGATATCTTAGTAGCATCAGCGTTATCTACATTTTTGTATTCACATCTTCATTCCTGTACTTTTGTATCCTCGTCTTTATTTTGTATCATCGTCTTTATTTTTGTATCGCCGTCTTTATTTTCATATCGTCGTCTTTATTTGTATACAGTCATCTTGATTTATATACCTTCTTTATCGAAAGATTTCTATCATCATCTTTATCGTCAATTTTGCATCGCTTTCTTTAGCGACAGCTTTGTATCATCATCTTTATCTACATTTTTATCGGTATCTTTGTACCCTCATCTTTATGTCAGATATGTATCGTCATCTTTATCGACATCATAAGTAGCATCAGCTTTGTATCGTCATCGTTGATTTTCATCTGCGATTATCTATAACGATATTGAAGGTTCTGAATAGGAGGAATCTCTACATACTTAAATTCTACGAAATAAGAGTATTTAAATAAACGTTTTCAAAAATCATATCACATCGTTCAGGCAAATTTGAAATTATCAAAGTCATAAGTCCTTGACAATTGATGAACCAGTATTAGCGATATATATTATTATTAAAAGAAATAATATTTCAGTAATTCGATATTACCGAGATACGTGATGAAATGTATTGCGTATGTCCTATAAACATGCATACATACACACACAAAATATGTTATATATATATATATATACGTGACACCTTGTCTACAGTTAAGGACAAATTAAATGTAATTACGTCAAGCGCATATGTTTCAATAATGCTAAATTAAATACGTGGTTCCGCCATATGGCTAACATAATCGCTCCGGGGAAGTATATAGTCACCACCAAATGTTGGTAATTCGAAACGTTCATCATATTTATTGATTATTAAATTAATGTTTTTACTTGCTGTATATCGTCATAAATAACTATTTAATCGTTTTATCTTTAAAAACATATTAACATGACAATGAAATCATATGAGCTTTTTCATAATGCGAATACTATCGTAATGAAAAACAATGAAATTAAGCAATTTTAATAGACTTCCGACTTCATCTTCTATTCATAGCGATTTTTTTATCCAATTTGTTTAATTGTAATTTCATAACTTTTTTTTATTGCTATATTGCACAATATACAGTCAGGAAAAGTTTGTTTCATTATCAACCTTATTTTGATGTGTCATATTCGAATTGTGTATAGCTATACGTACTATAATGATTATTTCACAAAAAATAGTAGTTACACAAATAAAAAAAAAAAAAATAAAAAAAAAAAGATGAGCCGATAAAACTAGATATTCAACTTTATAAAATAAAATTTAAACTTTAGATTTTATTTTGGTTAATTTGAGGGTCTATTTGTCGGAAGAGTAAAAGTTACGCCAGTCCATTGGAATGATAAAACTTTCTGGCGAGGTGGTAAATTGGAATGCTATATAAATTGGACTGTATAACAGTAATTTTCGAAGATTACCCTTTTATACGTTTTCCCCAAAGATGACATTATTTTCTGCAGCATTATATTCTTAACTGTCCTGAAAATGTTTCTTCTCGTCGTAAAATAGTTTTGTTGTAAAATTATCGTAAGTTTCATAAGTAATCTATCATTTTAGCTTAAAAACGATTCTATCAAAAAAATAAATTAAAAAAAAATGTAAATATATAAAGAAATAATAAAAAATGAAACAAAAGAATGCAGGATTCAATAGTTCACAAGTTTATATTAATATGAAAATTTATTTAATAATGGTGTATACGTTACAGAAGTATAAAAAAGTTATATTTCCAAAGTAGTAGGTAGTGTAAATATGTTGAATTATAATTGTAATTCGAATCCAACAATTTCCTTGAAAATCATTTTTCGATCTCGATAATGCTTTTGAATGTTAAACGACGAATTCAATAACCTTGAATAAGTATTAGTTTCTATCAATGGCAATATTTACCCGCACAAAATAGCCGATATTCAACCAGTAAAGAAATAATTATTGCACCATTAATTATTACAAACATATACAACGAATAAATAAAAATGTATTCAAATATGTATTGAGATAGATTATCTCATTCAACCGCTATATTTATTTCAACGTCCTATATACTCTTATATCCAAGAATTAAACGAAAATGTATTATAATTCTCCAATACATTCATTGTTATTATCATCTTCATTAACATCTTCATTATCATCTTCATTATCATCTTCATCAACATTATCATCATCATCTTCACCATCGTCGTCAACTTTGTCGTCAACTTCAACGTCAACTTTATCGTAATTGTCATCGTATACGCCATCGTCAACTTTATCGTCATCATCATCAACCCATCAACGCATCAACATAAGAAACATCTTTAACTTTATCTTTAGAGTCATTGTAATTACCATCGCCATCGTCATTATCATCTTCAACACAATCGTCAACTTCATCATCAACATAATCGTCAATATCATCATTAACATCATCAACTTTATTACCATCATCGTCGACGTTATCGTCAACATTAACATCATTTTCACGGTCAATTATGATATCGTGATTCTTCGAATTCTTTTATTTTATCATTGTATAAAGTCATTTATTATTGTTTTTAGATATGTTCATCAATTTCGATCTATTTGATAAATTTATTATTTCACAATTTATCTTCTTAAATGACTGTTTTATATTTTGCTTCTATATATATGTGGGTGTATATATATTTCAAAAAATCTCAAATAAAGGAATAAAAATGATAAATTTTAAATTGAAATGCCAAGCTTTCCATGCTACAACACGTGTATTGATGCCAGTATATATATAGATAAGTTGGATGAAAAATAATAAATTGTCATGAGGAAAATAAAACGTGCACGTTCGATAAGAAAATATTTCATCGATACAAATATTTATCGAACGTTATTGGTCGAGTAAACACGTAAACAAGAGCTGCCGAATGGAATCGATAAATTTTGTATACGCCAGGAATCATATACGTCGACCAAGTGCTAGCACTAAGTTAATTACCCGATATTAACAAATTGCCCCGTTTCTCTATTTGCATATATCAACGATTCATGCGGTTAATATACCGTACGACTTTATATATATGCACGATCGAATCGCGAATTCCCGTATTTTCGATCAGGAATCGATTTCCTCCAGCAATAAGTGCCTATATCATCATCAGCAGCGATGTAACGAACGAATCGTCAGGATATATCTAATATATATATTCTTTTCTTGATTTCTACACGTTTCACACCCACCCCAAGGCATGGGGTGGGAGTCGCTGCTTTTCCTTCATTATTATTTTTTTTTTGTGTGAAATTGAAAAAGCGACCGAGTATACGAGCGATATTATCGATGGGATCCCGAATTGGCTTTCCCGAAACGCTTCGGATAGTAGCAGGTCGATACATCGGCGCGCATATGCAGGGACACAAAAATATCTGAGCTTATATTTCATGCGCGCGTCCCTTTGTCGGTTAGTTCGAGCACGCGCATATGTACTGTCGTGGGCATCCATCCCCTGGTGCAACCCCCGCGGGAATAGAAGGTTTCTATATGCGGCATATCTTAGGCTAACTTGTCACGGCTTGAATTTTACGCATTGCCCCAAGACGCCCCAGAGGAAACCACTTGTTGTGGACGGAAGTCGTAAATGTATACTATTGTTATTTTCTGTTTATCCAGAAAACACTCATATGCCTGTAAACTTAGCTGGCTACCAATGACATCATCGCCAGCAAATGGATCTACCAGTTGCGAGGTAAGCCATCGAAAGCGAATAAGGTTTGTTATGTTAAAAGCGGAAATGAAAACATGATTGGGAAGGTGGAAGATGACATTTTATCTGCGGAGTTGACGATCGAATGTGAAAACATTTCGGGATGTTGGATGTGCAAGATAGGAAGTGAAAACACTTCTGGGTATTGAAGGTATATATTTTGCAATTGATCCCCATCGGCTCTAACTTCTTGAAAGATGATCCGATAGATCTTTGCATATGAGTTGTGGATTTTGACAACATAATACTTTAACTCATGACATCCGGTCAACTTTTATTCTTATGCCACACAATTGATAGCAATCATTGAACCAAAGACATTAGCTGACAGACGCTTGAAATGAATAGATCCAAATCAAATGTAAGTCGAAACCTGAATAAATGTGGAAGACATCAGTACTGATTTGAACAGGCCAGACAATACATAGAAGTGAGATTGATCAGATCATTAGACTTTGCAATTAGAATCGTAATATCCCTGACGATATTTAAATTGACACATTCATTTGGATTTACAACTTGGCTGATCAAACTTGATCTGATCAGTTGACATTCTATTTAGTACTCAAATTCTTTGCTAACCGGGCTGGAATGACGTTTCAAAAAATGTGAAAAAAGAGCATCAGGCGTCCACATATACGAACCCAAACATACAACATCATCAGATAAGAATGGACAAAATCACCTAATCCGAGATGAGATTTGGAGACATTTTCACGTCGGATGAAGACCGTTTCAATAACGCAAAGTTGCATTAAATCCCTAATAAAAAATGAGATCAGTTTATGGTCATTTTTTCTCATATTTTCTATCTAGAAGCGACTCGGTTGCTTATCACAACAATGTAATACAGTATATATAGATGAAATAAAAATAAAGAACTTGAACTTTCATAAAGTTCACATCTTCTGTTTATGCAGATATGAGCTTCTCTGAACTTCTGATAGCAAATAAAAATAACTACAATAATGCAAAAACGACCAAGGTTTGTATATTCTTCTTTTATGAAGGTTGAGTCGTTCTTTATCGATTCATCATAGGGGATCACAAATACGATACTTTATTGCATTAGCGCAAAGAAGTGGAGGCAATAATCCTACTGCAATATAGGTTACATTTCGATCAAATAGATTCTGTTTACAGTGCCTTTAATATCGTTACAGGGGTATTCACCGATATTTCTAATCTAGACTCTAGTCAAATAGAGGATTTCTCCAAGAATGTTGTTGAAGTATATTGGAGTTCCAGAAAAATTATAGTATGTAATTTAAAAATATATTTTTTCTATTCGATGTTGTGTTCTTTGTACATAATAAATGTGTATATATATATGTATTGTCTTATGAAAAGCGTATATAACTTTCAAATTGCTAAAATTCATTAATTGTTATATTTGTTACAAAAAATTGTTACAAAAAAAAAAAAAAAAGAATCGAAATCATGAAGAATAGAAAAATAATGAGATTGATTAACAGATTTATATACATATACGTTAAAACGCAGTTTTAAGAATAGCATTAAACATTTCCTCGCCAAAAGTTCAATTTATCATGAAAGCGATATTTGTACACGTGAAAGTGTCAGTAACTTCAACTTTAAAAATTCTTTGAAAGTAGTTGCATATTACATGAACTGTAAAACGTTAAAACCTGTAAGGTATTATAAAAAGTTGCCTTTGACTTGTTTTTTCAATTTTCTTGATATCACTCGCAATATATGAAAAATCTACTTTTATAAAGTTCGCATTAAGTATTAAGTATGTTAAATATTACACGCATTTGAAAAATTACAATTCTTGAATAAATTCCACCATTAAATATGAAATGAAATTTCATGTACAGTACATTAATTTTTCTAACGGTATATATATATATATGTATATGTGTGTGTGTGTGTGTATATGTATATTATGAATATGTAGATATACAGTATCAAGAATTAATGTACATGTACTGGAAGTATTTTTACAGTATACACATTAAAGAAATTGAATAATTCTATTAATTTCTTTATTATTTAGCTAAACATTAGGTGATCAATTGAAAATAGGTAACAAAAATATTGACGATTGCTACATATATCAAAAATATCACGAATAATTATAATATTTTATTTCATTATTCTTAATTATTCTATTCTTATATACTCTTCGGTTCTAAACAAATTTTCAATTTTTACGAAATGTTCTCGTTTTTATAAGAGGGCAAATTATAGAGTCTTTCGAGAGATGCGGTAATATTAGCCAGCGGAAAACGGAATAATACGTGAGAATCGACGAGAGATGCGTGTCGAGTTATTATTCCCATGTCGTATTTAAATCCCGCTATTATTTTATTTAATTACACGAGGCTTTAATTAATTAGTATACGATGCCTCCAGGCCAGTAATAAGTAAATTATATTGCTTATACATCCTGGTCTTGGGAATTTCTATTTCTATCTATAATTGCGTTGAATCAAGTAAATGTTTCGTTCCTGATTGGTAAACGTATAGATTTTTTAGTTTTAAGTATGAAATCACTTTTCCTCTATTTCGAATTTTGTACTTACATTCGATGATGGTCCTTGACCATTTAGGTTACGTCGATGGTCTATTCGATGGCAAAAATTACCACCTATTTTGGCACTTGAGAATTACGTTAAGGTGGTTCTAAAGTAGAGCAGTTACCGACCTAACCTCAAAACAGGAAAGGTATAAATAAAAAATGATTGAAACATTTTTTCAAAATTTGGGCTTTGGAAGGGTGATTTTACATAATATATATAATACTTAAAAAATTATCGATGAAATTGGTTCAAAATTAAACGAGAATTATTTATTTTATTTATTTATTATTAAGATATACGGGCGTATACTGCCCCTTATATAAATGATACATAATTGCAACTTATAATAGTTTGATGCACTTAACCTACTAT
>JAPYZR010001264.1:0-34658 GCA_030522945.1 Trichopria nigra | reverse complement strand
AATATTAAAAAGTATGAATCTTCAACTTTAACATCCTTGTTTTTCATTTTCTTCTTAAGTTTTTATGAAAAGTTATATCAATAATACTGTTCAGACTAGCGCAATTTTTGACGACTGTACATATAAACAGTGGAAAACAACACGATTGAAAATAATTTTTGTCTCGAAAACTAAGTCGGCAATAGGAGTTTTAAAAAATATCACAATATTGTTTGATTTTTAATAAACGACATATATTTTTTTCATTATGTTGTAAAGAAATGTTGATTTGAAGGGAACCACCTTATAAATAACTTTGCATACATTATACATGTGGATTGTATATTATTTAATACCCTGCTTGTTATTTTTATGTGGAATAGGTGTTTTTAATTCTCTCAGTTAACCAATATTTTGAATCGATACAAGATTAAAATACACCACCGTAATAAAAAAGGTTAAAACATCAAAACTTGAATTTTGACAAGATTTCAGAAGAAGTCGTTATTAAGAAAATGAATCCCTTATTATCTCTTTTAATCCAAGTTTTTTCTTTTCATTCCTACTTTTTTTTTTGCTGGAGATTCATAGCTTGATGCTGTATTGTGCTTCGTGTAATTCCTACTAAATGTTTATTGCATTCGCTTGTTTTTTTTATCGTGTCTTAATGACTGTTATTTTATTTCTTAACATCAATTTGAATAACTAATTGTATTTTCAGTATTTTCTATGATCATATTACAATGAGAATGTTTAAAAATAACGTAAGAAATGTAACGATCGAAATAAATCGAAATAAATTCGATTAAAACAATAGGATGAAAAGAGTAGTCGTTAAAAGCAAAATGTTCTATTGAATCTGGGTGCACCATACTTCCAACATACTTCGATTAGCGAGGAATGCCAATGCAAAAAAATGACCCAATCAATAACCCGCGGCGCCGTCAGGGAAATGCGAGAGGTTGCCAGATGGGATTTTGGTAACGTTTATCCTTCTAAGTCCGACGGACGTTCGCGGTGTACATAAGGGTGCAAGTAGTTTCGGAGGGGTTGGCAGTCCGGAATGTCCTGTAATTGATAGTGGCACACTGGGCTCGATGAGCCGTAGGAAAATAATAAGCCTGCCCGTACTAGTACGTGGTATTATTGGCTCTCGTGGGGTGTTACTGGCTTCGTCGCATATAGCCGGGGCGAGTACGGGCCGGAACACGAGCGAGAGAGATGAGGATAAAGAAAACGCATTCTGGAAAAGGAATAAGAGAAATGTGTGGTGAAGAAAGAAAGAAAGAAAGAACGAAGTGAACGAGTGCACGAAAGGGATGGAAAGCCGTGGAGCGAAATGGAGCTCGAGTAGGACAGAGACGAAAGGAGGGTCGGTACTTCGATACAATGTATGCACCCTCCTGTGCAACCATAGTGTTTGGATATTTCGGTCTTAGGGTGTGTCGGACTGTATATATTCTCCTGACTATCCGCATCTCAGCTCGATATACTGACACAACCACACGACTCCGGGAAAATTATCACTCGGCGATGCGTTGTCTTGATCTTAGGCGACGGCTGGAGTCTCAGCCTCAAACGGGATAATATATACATGTAATTGCATAGTTTTTAATTGGATTCATGTTAAAGATACAGATATGAATAAGAAAATTTCTCGAATAAAAAATTTGCCATCATTTCCGTAATAACCAATGTAGGTAATATATTTAGATTTTTTTCATTTTTAGGACGTGCAATTTCTATGATTTATTTAATTCTGCTTATATACATAATTAAAAAAAATTATATCGAATACTCGAATATTTTCTAAACAGTAAACATTACATCGAATTCTGCTCACTTTTTTTGTATTCGGAATGAATATCAGTACGTTTATAGGCCTATATAGATTCATTACGGCATGACTTTGCTTAGATAGTTTGGGAAACCTCGAGCATGATCTAGTACACTTATCATAAGAGGTAGAGAGGTGAGAACACGACCGAAAAGGAACGAATAATAGATACGAGAGAAGCTGGAAAGGTTAAGAACGAGGAACAGTGGTTCGTCAGTGAGGCTGGTCAGTAATGTGACAGCATCGTTAAATCATACGTAGCCAAGTATTTTGCTTTTGATTTTCTCTGGTCGAGCCTGCCTTTTTCCTAAAACGTGTCTTTTTATTCCTGTTCAAACTTGGGGAATAGTGCACCGCTCCTTGGTACAATTGGGCTGAATCATGCCGTTGCATTTCGAAATCATCTGAATGAAATCTCATTTTTTCGGTAAGAGATGCATAGGTCGTAAAATCGTAAGTTCATAATCGAATCTCAGTCAGTTACAATGGAACGCCGTCCTCGTTCCGCGCGAAGGGATGGACTATGTAGTACCGAGGCAGTAGCCCGATTAGATTAGGGTGGATTAGCCAATCAAAAACTACAATACTACGCGACCCCTCGTACAGTGACATTTGATGTTGCAGGCACTCTATTAGATTTGCACCGTC
This sequence comes from Trichopria nigra, assembly GCA_030522945.1. Lineage (NCBI taxonomy): Eukaryota > Metazoa > Arthropoda > Insecta > Hymenoptera > Diapriidae > Trichopria > Trichopria nigra. Next base: position 32,194 of record JAPYZR010001264.1, on the reverse strand, counting down.
GCTAACGCGATACGGAATCGAATGATCCGAATGCCTGTCGGGACGATCAACGTTCGGACGGGTGATAGCTCCGATTCGTAAAACCGCTTTTTTCGACAATTTCCCTCTCGCTGGAATTTTGCTAGAATCATGCGAAGCGAACGCCGCGTAACTGGGCGTGTCAGTGCCGCTTTAAAATATCGCTCAAAATAACGACTTTTCGTTGAAAAAATGCCGGACCATGTACCGACTCCGCTGGACGACCATCGGGCAGAGAAATTGAATTATAGTACCGATGTTACAGTAGAACTCCAGATTAGAATAATGATTAATGTCGCGAGAGTGACTCTAATGAATAGAGAAAGTTTTCAAATAATTTGTAATCCTTTCGCAGAATTTTGGTAATTTAATGGTCAAATTGGGTTTAATTTTTTGCGTCCGTATATAACTTCTCATTTTATTAAATAATATGGCAATGGTGAAATATATCATGGATTGTTAGATATGCAATATGATAAGATAACGGATAGTATTTTTTAAATAATGGTAACACAGAAACATCGAGGAATAGCCCTAATATGTAGTCTGCTTTTTGTCTGATTTTTCGAACTTCATATATGATAATATTAAAAACTTCCGCGAAAAGATAGAATAAAATCTTAATAAATATAGATTGATCTGTATTAACTCGAGCTAGACATTCTCACTCTCAACATGTTTCTCTTTAAATTTGGGCTGAAATCTTCATGAGATTATAGATTTGATATGATAAAATTGTCGTTCAGAATGAAAACTATCTATCCCCAGATACAAGAGACTTCATGAATAACTGGAATTTACATGGAAATAAATAATTGAAATAAACAATAATATTTATATAAATAGTATTATATAAATATCTGCTGTTTCTTAAATGCATATTTAATTATACTGATTAAAACACAATGACTAAAAGAATAATTAAGTTAATATAATATTAGTCTGTCCTAATTCAATGAACTCATTTTCTTGAATAATAATTCGTTGAAAATAGAAACTGTAAAAGTATTACTAATTTACTCAATAATCACAAAATAATTGGCATTCAAGTAAATGTTTTCAATCTATACATCTTAACGTATATCACCTAGTATAGAGTCCCGTGGAATAGTTAAACGGTTATTCACAGTGTTATTGTCGTGATTAGCATATTCTCGGTCCCGAAAGTGAATCCAGTTTCGTTGGCATTTTTGACCACTTTACGGAAACGAGGAGTTGCGTAAATCCTGGTAGCGTGTGATAAGAACTTCATTATACGCGTCCACTCATTCGCGCCGCACCCGCGAAAACGAATGACCGTCGCGTGACACGTACATTCACGCACCTTTCAGGTAGTCATTCTTGATATCAGAACGATAGTGCCGGGCGTGAATGAAGCGCGCGAAATTGGAATAGCCGCAGCTGCTCGACATTCCCCGATCCGATACGATAATGAAGTCCGGCATGTTTCAAAAATAAATTATGAACGAGTGCCCGAAATAATGAGTTCAGCCCATTCAACACGCCTCATTCATGTTAGACACAGTATTGAAATTGCGGTAGGCAGATGATGATTTCTATTGATTTTTTTCATCAGTAATGAAGCAATTTTCAGCATCATAACTGATGTATGTAAAGCAATTGTAACTAGAATAATTGTAATTGTATTCCTTAACATATTTTGGTATTCTATAATGTCTCATATATTCTTAGCTGGACTTTGGTTTTTATGAAAAATCTGATGGATAATTAATTAACGTGAAAATCGTAATTTTATGAAATCTATTTGACACGTCAAAACTACGTAATTGAATACCGAATGCCACATGATTAAAGCGTGAAAGCTGCCGATAAAATCTTCAACAACGCTGGATTTTGGTAGAGCCGTTGCCGTAAGTATATACGCAACGAGACTGTGCCATCTGGTACGCGCATATTCTCTTTCGTATACGCGGTGTAAACGGAAACTCAATCATGCAACAGGACACTACGTACTACTTCAAACCGGGGCGAACAATAGAAGTGCGTGTATACGTACCCCCCACCGATTCTGCAGATTTTTAGGACGTTCATTTTGCGCACTGAACGACTCATCCCCCGACCGCATCCCTTGTTTCGAGGCCTCGGTCTTTCTCTTTCTACAGCGGAAGGAACAATTAAACGAATTTGCATTCTATCTCTATCAAATTACTAGATTCGCATTATCGATAAAATTGGCAATTTGGGGGCAGACGGCGGGGAAGCGTAAAGATCGACGAAAGGGGACGGACGAGAAGTGCGCGCCTGCTCATTTAATGTCGATATACAATTCCGGAGGGTTCCCGATATTCGGAAAATTCACCGAGCTGGTCGTCAAATGTAATTTATTGCCGTATCTCTCGTTTTTTACACGAGCAATAATAATATCGTTATTTTCGCCAGAAATATTGTCGTCGTCATTCGTCAATTTAATCGTGTTCTATTGCGGGATGTAGAATTTATTTGCAAAGTAAATTCGTAATGCTGACGTACCATATGATTAATGATAGTGATGCTGGTAATGATGAAGAAATGTATAATACGATACGATTTCATTTTGTAAATTGTGCATAATAATTGCAAAGAATTGCCTAGTGGAAAATGGCACCAGTTTTGGCCTCATTTTCTGGCCTCTATGTCAAAAGTAATGAAGTCCAGAAAAAATGGACATAAACTGGTCTTATTTTCTACTAGGGTGATTTTCTATGAAATTACCCTCCCATTATTATAATCATTAACGTGTTGGGACTCGAGCTACTCTATTTCTATCAATTAAAAATATTATGAATGTATGGACTTATTCCAGAAACTCTATCCATTATTATGCCCCACTTCTTGTCAGGCTACATTTTTTTAAAAGGAAGTAATAATATTTAAGGACTGCTTTACGATGAAACATTAAGAAAGCAACGACATGACATAAATCACACCAAATTAATCACTTTACTCGCATCCGATGACTTCTTTAGAATTCTCTAGGGAGTCCTTCAACATAATTAGGTAAACTTATCTTTTCTAGATTTATGTGGTAAAACATTACGTATAATGTAAACAAATAATATATTAACGAGTATTTATCACGTAAATTGAATATCCTGTTTGTATTTTATTTTCATTTTTTTTTTGGTTGACGATTATACGTTAATATTAGTCGGTCGTTTATTGCCCCTTCAGTTTTGGATATTATTACAGAAATCAGATTTACATTTTCGAATAAAACGTACATTGCATTTCGTGTTTGTACAATACATAATATCAATATTGTTATTTCGTAGTTTTGCGAATATGAGATGGGCGGAAAGTCGAGAATAAAATCGATGTCAGCAGTAATAATGAGCTTCAACTGAGAGAAATGAAAACATTTCTTAGCCAATTCTTAGATAGTTCAGATATTTACCATGTTAAAGGCATAGGAGAAATGGATAGTGTAAGAAAAAAATGGACAGATTTCTGCTAGGGCAAAGCGAGCAGAAAAATGATAATTTCCACTCTAGGTCAAAAGGGACCAGTTACCTGTCTCCAGTAGGTGAAATAGTCATATCTCCAGCTTATATTATTTTGAACCTTCGGCACCACTACATTCGGTGTATTTTTCGTCTTAATTATAAATAATTTTTAAGAAATCAATTAAAAATATAAAAAAAATGCTTTATATACTGTAATTCCGTGAAAACGAAAATGTCAGGATAATAACCGAAGAACCGATAACAAAAAATGACAGCAATTTATATAAATTAATCTTTGTGACGTGACGATAATAGTAGGTTCGTTAGTCTCATTACGCATTCGCAAAAAAGAGTCAGGAAATCAAATTTCGAGGGACAAACCCCTACAAGGGCGAGAGGGCGCTCGATTCCGACAGTGGTATGCTGCATGGATAACGTATGTAACGCGACACCCAGGGTACCGCCCCTTACTTCTCATCTTTGGTGAGCTACGCTACTATTACGGCCAGCTGATAGCGCGCCATCGAGTCGTATCTCACTTTAACGAATTAGTCGGGGGAACAGGCCGCGACGATAAAATAAGAGCGGATTAGTCGTACAGGCGATGTAATGAGCATTATTGCGTATAAGGGCAGAATGAGTCGTTTGATCGGTCACATTGTTCTTCGGGTTCGCTTTAAGATCGATATCTTGACGGAAGACGACAAGTAGTCACAGCACCCTGCCAGAGTGAAATGTAGGTTTCGTTACGTCTTTAACAAGATTAGAGTTTATGATAATTGACACGCGTTATTCTATTTCTTAGTTTATTTAATTAATTGTAATTACAAGGAAGTCCAATAATTTGAAATGCTCATAAATAATAAAATTATATTTAAATTTCTAATCTCAGTTTATTGAAATGAGTGTTTGGACAAAGGGAAACCAACAAATTTAAGCACTTCACAACCTAAAAATGAGTTTCGTTTTCCAATTGAATCTAGTCAGTAAACGGAAATAATCAATAAAAATATAATAATATTTAAAAACCCATATTTCACAGAAAATTTGAATTCATTATAAATCGCAAAAAAGTACCTTATTCTTTAGAAATCACTTAACTACGGTGTTGATGATATCCATGCAATTAATGACCATCAAAATCAGGACATGCCTCGAACTTATCGGTTTGAAAGTCGACCGAGTCATCGTGAAATTTTCAGGGAACGCTCCAGTTTTTGCGATCGAGCAGAAAATACCCTTGGCCGAAAATGCCCATTGTGGGCCGATGAGTCGCGACTGTGAAACATCGACCAGTAATAAGACGCTTGATCAGTTTTCCCGCGGCGTACATTAGCGCTAATGTATTCTCGCTCTCTACAGCAAATGCCGCGTAAACGATAATGCAACCGACGTGGCTGCATAGGCGCAGAAGGGCACAGATGGCCGCCCCAGGCTCTTACCGGTTCTGCCACCCCGCGCCGCCCCTGGTCAAAGGGATCGGCCGGCCACTAACCATATTTATTCACGGGGTAGTCGAATTTACTGAGCCACCGGCAATGAGATAAGTCAACGAAGTCGAAGGAGAACCTTGTTCATATATATGACCTATCCCGAGTCTGGAACACCCGACCTTCACCGAGTAGAGGAACACTGCTCGGTCCGCGAGTTGCTGGCTCGGAAGACGAAAGGGGAATAGGCTTTTCGTGCGTGTCATTCGTGCATGGTCAATGAATAAGCATTTCATATTATGTATAAAGCATTCATATGTTCATAAAAATAGGCATGCATGCATACGAGTGCACTGTGCAATACTTAGTCATCGCTATTTATTCAATTTTCTAGAAATTATATAAATATATGCATTTAAATTTCACATTAGCTTAGTTTCATATCATTAAATTTTTTGCACTTTTATAGTTTTTAAAACATTAGTCAAAATTAGTGAAACCGCAACTGAAGCTTAATATGGAGTTTATATTATTTATCCTAGTGTGTAAGAACATGTACGCGTAATGATCCAAATTGCGCCGTTGTATTAAAACGAGAGTCGTGTCAATTCGTAACGTTTCCAATTCTTTCGAGAAGGTTTCCTCGCAAAATTAAGTCAGTCTGCTCCGTTTGCTCCGTTCATACACACTCGCACTGAATTGTATCGGCACGCGAGCGGTCGAAAATAGCACGATTCGATGTAAAGGTTGTGAAGCCAAATAAAATAAAAGAAAAGTCAGCGAGTTCTCCATTCCATTCACGCCGGAACTTCATTTCCTATGGCCCATCAGAAGATCAGTCCCATAAAATCAAACAATTTAAAAATGTCATTAAATCTCAAGCTCTCCTTGATGCACTACATTTTATCTCTTTGAGTCACACGTTTTTCTTTTGACTGGAAACCCATGAAATTTGTTAGCCATTTTGAATTTCCTGAATCTGTCATCGGATTCGTAATTATGGACCCCGAAAGCCTTGGCTTGTCAAGTTAATAATTAATTTTACCAAAAAATACATTTTTTCATATTTGTTTTTTAATGTAATCTATTTCTTAGCCAATTTTAAATAATTTTTTTATGACTAAAGTAACAGAAAATACCAATAGAGGGTCATGAATGCTTCAGCTATAATTTATATACATATAACATGGATAATATAGATTAACCATCAGAGTCAATTGAATTCAATAGAAATATTACTGATATTCAGACTTATAAATGATTTAACGTATGGAATATCAAGTCATTAAACTTTATGTAACTTTTTATGCATGTCATTCAATATTTGTTAATATGCTTATTGCTTAACATTTCGCTTCTGATGAATTTTTTTATTAAATTTTGTACACTATTTTTTTTAAACAGTGTATGCATAAAATTGCACGAGCTATTTAGAAATATAACTGTAAACTATTTTATACATAAATTACAAATACTATAATTCTGTACTTACATAGATTTAAAGTTTGTTAATAAATAAAAATGGCATATCATCTCTGTAGTAATTAAAATAATAATAATTTCATAATATACTTGCATAATATACGTAATTGTACCTTTGGAACTTGCAACGAGAGAAAATGAGTATGCCGCTTAATATTATGATGAAAATAAACGTGAGTGACAGACGTGTCAAAAAAAAAAGCGTGAAAAAAGTAAACGAACGAATATGCAGTGCTCTGTTTTGCATCATATATACCCGTAAATATATATGTATACCAGATCACCGGCAAGTGGTACATTAAAAGATAAGTCTGATTTATTTTAATTTCACATAAAGGACAGGTGTGTGTGTGTGAGTGTGAGAATTTAGCGTGAGATAGTTATTTAGATTTACGGGTATATCAGTTTCCTACTCGCCAGCAGTTTGTTTTAAGAAAGATAATAATTATGTAAGTAGCAGCATTAGAATAGTCGATGAAAGAATTTCATAGTTTGAAATGAATCTCACATGTCCAAAAATTTAAACTGGGTTAGTTTTTTATTCCTTAAATCCATGCTTTTTTAATTTGATGTTTATTCATAAATTCATCCTTGTATGGTAAAAATTGAGGGATTTTTTAAAAAGTCATAATTACAAATATTATGAAGAAAATTATGCATACACAACTAGACTGACACATTAATCGTCCAAAAACTTGTACGCATGAATTGTTATACGCTTGTTTGCCAGCAGTGGCAACCTCGTATTTCGAAGGGCATTTGAATTTTAAATAATTCAATTAAAAAAGTAAGTAGTGCACGGTACATTGCAATTCTGGAAAGTCATAGCTCGAGATGGAGAATACAGCGACGTTGCTTACGCGGACTGTTAGTGCGGTCGGATAGCTGCGGGTTTGCCGCGCTGCTGCGTTAGTTGCGTCGTTGTTTGCAGCATTAATCATGGAATCACCCTTGCCCTCGATCCGTGAGTTTGGGCGGTGAAGGAGATTGCGTCGCCGTAGCTTATAACCAAAATACCCTCTGGACCCTAATCAAAGGCAAATCCTACGATGACTTAAAGGGTCCGAAGCGTCTTAAATTCCCGTAAGTTTGAATTTTGACTAGTGACCTGCAAATTTTCTTTAACCTCCTACTCCTGGACCTGCTTATATATTCATTAACGGAATTAACTCTAGGATTATTGAAGTTTGCTAATTTGCTTCAGATTCAAGTATTAGGTTCTACAATACGCCCTGCCTATTAAATAACGAAACACCTTTAACACGATCACAGTTGTTGCTTACATTACATTGCAGCCTTATAATTTTTGCAAGAAACACTCCATATAATCTTGTACGAAAAATCGAATTAACCAATAATATCTAGACGTAACGCTGCAGTTAATAATTGTTTTACGGTAAGTCCGTAATACCTATTTTAGACTGCAGCTGAAGTGTGCCGTTTGATTAATTATTTGTTAATCACGGGAGCGATCTCTTGCCTGTTTCTTTTTATGGGAGAACATTAATTTCCCGCTGTACGGGCCGTCGGGTCGCCTCGCGCCATTTGCTAGGCAAAGTAAGCGGAGAATTAATCGAGACTTAATTACGAGAGCGGGTAGAGAGGAGTACTTGTTGCAGGGTGTGCCACTGGTCGTCGTTGGAGGGCGCACTAAGGACGTAATAAGATTCTCTTTAATGGCATTACACGCCTCATTGAGACTTTCCAAGTCCGAAGTTCGAGTGACTTTGCGCCCTGTTTGACTTAACTGGAAGTTACTACCTTACACGGACGACCACCTTGTCATCCGCCCATACTCTCTTCTTCGCCAGCCTGCAGAATCGAAAGAGACTGATAAGCTTCTTCCGCTAGACCTATCTCTTCCTTTGTTCGAGGAAGTCGTGTTTATTGAGAATTATCGAAGGTCTTTTGTTGAGATCAAAGTAAAAATAATATTAGATAGGAATATTGGAGATTTTCCAGCAAGAAAAATTGTCAGCCACCGAAAGGACATATATTTTAGTAATCGCATTAATTTCTATACATCTCCATAGCGTTAAATTATTTTACAGTCCGTTTCAGCCCATTTAAATATTTCGATGGCCATTTAAATCTGATATGAGTGGCTGGTTTGCCAAATTTAACTATTGATTACGTGGCATGTACGATTAGACAATAATGAGGCTGGAAATTCATTGCACAGGTATTAAAGATTCAGGAAGCATTCGATTAGTTTGTTCAGCATGATCAAACATTTAATAGTCATGTCAGTATATATCCGATGAAGTTGTACAACATTATACAAACATTCAACAAGATATTTCAGAAGAAACAACGGTTCATTGATTTCACTAGGGATTTATCCGATGTCCTGCTTTGGAAGTCAATAAATAAAGTAATCTGTTACTTGAATATTTAACTTTCTATTAATATTTCATAATATTTGTGAATGCACGAAAAGTACTTATGTAGGTCATGTCAAAGCTTTAATTTCCAAAGTTCGCATCGCCAACGATCGCGGCATAAAACGGTAACTTGCGTTTAATAGCTTAATTTATAATTCTCGCAGGATAGAGTTGCTGACGAAGACGAACGAAAATAAGGACATGGAAAATGGAAGTCACTTGAAGTTACCGTGCGAGCACTCCAACAGAGAAATGCATATGCACATATAACTGTAGTCGTGTTGTACGTGCTTTTTATGGGACATCGTCTTCGTGGGTGGTTCATGAATTGATGCCCCTTTACTTCGCTTTTATCGCGTAAAAAGAGCCGGAATACTGATACCGTGAACTGAGAACCACTGCATTTGATCTTATAACTTCAGAAATCAAGAAGAGTGATACTGGAACGCGATACGCGTCGAATTTTTCAGCATTCTCATTGCACGATCGTCGTACATTGATAAAGTTTAATTGAGTCTACATTATATTATATTCTTTCATTCTAAAATTTATTCACAATCACAATACTAACAAAGAGTATATGGAAAAAATGAAGTGCGTGAAGAATAAAAAGTAATGCTACAAATTGAATATTTTTATGTATGAAAAAGCGAATAAAGTAAGATCTGAAATTTAGAAATTGTGACCGATGGGAAAAAGAGGAACAGTGGGACGAACCAGCGATTTACTCGACGGTCGCGGAAATCGGAAGGATGGCAGTGTGGATACATCGAGGCCGCGACGCGCACTGAATCACTCATCGTCCTCTCCATTCGCATCGTATCCATCTTCGTCCCTCGCTCCGTTGTCGGTACGAGTGTTCTCCAGAGGCGTCCTATTAACTCACCATAACCTGCTACTGCCAAGGTTACATTATTCACTACACCACGACCGGTACGAGAATGGCAACTTATTACAACGTCCAATTGTATTTGATTCCTGATTTGTAGAGTGATTCAGGGTGATCTGAAGAAAGCCATCGAAGCACCGGGTACAAGTCGATGATGAAGTACCATGTCCCATTCGATCAATCGATGATCTGGCGATCTACTAGTCGCGTATCGGATAATATATTTGTCGACTCTTTTTAAATAAACCCGAGATAAACCATTATTCTCGTTAGGCGATAATCTAAAGTAGTCTCGTTATCGCCATAAATCCTAGACATACAAATCAGCCGTGGAACTGTCTGAAGAACATGATAAGCCCATGGCTTATTTTCAATTTCTTTAAGTTTAATTTAATTCCAATGTCGTCAAGAGTAGTTAATAAAAATTCACGATAAATTGAAAATGATTTAATTAACGTCCCAAGATTACTATTTCAAAGCTCAGAGTCCGACTATCATTCATAATCTCGCCTTCAGCAATGTCCTATTTCAACGTCAGCATACGAAACGTTTTTTTTTTTTGCGAACCTACTCGTTCGTTTTCATCCTTATTTGATTCCCCTATTCTCTTCCTGACTTTTTATTCTTGCTTTCTTTTCTCATACTTCTTCGCGCTCGTTTTTCCTCTCCCTTTTCGACATGGGCGAGCCGCGTTCGCCCCCCTGCGGAGGACAACCAGCCATTTCCTGAAATCCGGCAATTCTTTCGGGCATCTTCGGAGATGATATTTGCTCGGATCAATCCATATGGTCGCCATGGTAACCGGTCAGCCTGACTTGTCCACCCCCGCGTCCCAAGTCTGCCACGGCTCTCTATTCGCCAGGAAAGACAAATAACTTCACGTTTAGTTTAGGAACATGGTAATGTATTATTTTTCAAGAGCAATTATATTAATATTCATTTTCGTTTCTACTTATGTTCCACGAACATTAAAAAGCTCTGTATAATAGACTGTGCTTTAATTTTGGCATAATAAATCTCTGATCATATGCTAACTACAGAATGCAATTCAAATTTATATTTTCATAGGGCTGGCCTCCCTACATGGAAAGGTACTATGTAATGTTCACTATGAACACCAAATTCACTATGTAAGCTAAAGGTAATGAATGGTTAACTATTGAGTACTGTTGGTTTACATAGTGAATTCGGGCAATACTATTATAAGTGAATGGTTCTCAATAATACATTTACGTATGGGTAATTATGCTACATTTTGTGGAAACGCCAATCTGCAGTTTTACAAAAGTATATCTTTCATTACATTTTTGACGTTTATAGTCTTGTTACTTCATTGACGAAATGGCATGCAAGTGGTTTGCACGTCAAATTAAAGACTGGAGGATCTCGCAGGAAGAAAACAGATAAACGAGGAATCAGGAAAGATGTCCATTTCCCCGCGAATGCTTTCCCTTCGCCTCCGCATCAGGAAAAAGCAACGCCGGCACGAGCATTCTACATGCAAATTTATAGAGATCCTTCGGACACAGCCGCCTCCGGGGAACGAATCCTCCCGGGAGGTACAGCCGCCAGGACTAAGAGCGCTTCCTTGTACTGTCACTCCGCTCCTCTCGAATCAATCGCATAAATCTCGAAGCATCGATCGACCTTCGAAAAAGCTGTTTTACATATCGGAGTTCTCTTATTCTTTCTAATACCTCTATCAGGACTGTTTATATTATCTCACCTTCACTGCGAGTGGACCCTTTTTATTTCTAAGATATGGGTCGAAATATCAATTCGTACATGGGAACTTCAAAAATGAAGTTGTCGGTGAATCCTGTCGAATCTTTGCAAGATTATTAACATTTTTCCGTTGTGAAAACCGTGAGATCCAGATCAAGGTCGAAACTGCTGCCACCGCTACTCCAGTACCGTTTAGTTTCGTATTGCCTTTCACAATGAAAAGACATCTTATCGTATTAGAAAATCTTACAAGTTGAATATGGAATGTAGGAAATCTAGCAGATGACATAAAATATATTTGATATACATATAAAGTATTATAACGTCTTTATTTACCAAGAGGAATGCGCTGTCACTTCGTTGTTTGTAAAAACTCGAAGGAATTCCCAGCTATTCAAAAACATTTCGAGAATAGATCACAGGTATAGATATTTTAATGCCCGATTTATAAATACTCTATATCTGTTAAAAATTCAAGCAGTCATGACTAGGCTTTTCCCATTCAAAGTATTCCGAAGACTTCGAGTGAAACGGAGCAAGTTAAGCACATCGATCATTTTGATTTGATTTCGATGAACTTGGGCCAATACTTTTGTGATTAATCATATTTATTATTAATGAACTTTCTCATTTTTTTTTGTTACCAGTTCACCAATTACTATTCATCCAATTACTCATGCAGTTTTTATTTGCACAATAAACTATATTGTATAGTTTATTGTGATTTTAACATCGCAAATGAAAAAAAAATATTCAAAAATCCATCAATATCTCTATTTCTAATAAGTTGATTTATTTGGTATAGACATAATAGAGAGCGACGAACACGGTTCCAGTGAATAATAGAACCAGTATTTATGTTTGCAGTTAAAAACCGATTCGATTTGAATAGTCGACGATATCCTCTGCGTTCTTTTAAAATTTTTTCCCACGTCGCCCTCGAGAATCTGAATTGAAGTACAGTCAATTAACTTAATGCACAGTCGCAATTCGGCTTTTTTCGTTCCACCTTTCCTCTTTTTCCTCAGATTCGTTCGAGTAATTCTTACAGTGGTATGCAACAGTGTATAAAGTGGCGACGTTCGAGCGCCCGCCGATTGCGTTACTGGGTAAGATAGAGCAGTGGATCATCATTAACCCGGATGACGCAAAACCGGGGACGTCTGATTGACAGGGCGTGCAGAGTCTTCCCGTTTTTCCTAAACTCGTCTTTAGTTCCCGGTATCGATGAAGCCTTTTGCGAATGATCGGTTGTCCCGCAGGCGACGCCGAGACGCGAGGCAACGAAAGCGAAAAAGAAGAAAGACCGACGAAGGTATCGCAAGAGCAAGAAGGAAGAGACAAACGGTTCATGGATGGAGAGGGAACAGAAGAAGAAGAAGCTGGAAGCATCTCTGACTCCTGACTGATGGACAGTCGCGAGGCGCCAAGCTATGCCAGCTATTCGGCTCTTATTTTATGTTCGCTCCACACGTGTGAGAACGGGGCATGCGTGTGGGCATGAGTGGACTTCTTCACACGAATATGTGGAAACGTGCATCGCACTTTTGTCCGGCCCCCTTTGGATAACGGGTGCGAATTCCGAGATGTCAATCCACCTTAAATAGTTTGAAAATGCTCACAATATTCTTATATGCGTTTGATGCTCTTATCATAGTCGCACGTAATAACGTGGTTCAAGTTTTGATTAGTTGTAATAAAGATAATCGTCAGGCAACTGTAATAGCGCAAATTTGATAAGGATGACTATAATGAAAGTAATAATCTCAAGGGGAGGTCTTTTAATTATGTGGGAACCACGAGAAGAAAGTGCTAATCTTCAATTGTAAATATCAACAACGTGTATTTTATTTCAAATGTTAGTATTTTTAAAATAGTGTAAAGAAAGATGTATAATATAATTAGAAACTAGTCACAAAAAAACCATGACGCTACTTTTTGGCAAAAGGTTCTAATACGTTTATACATGGACCTTTTCAAGATATCTGTGCTCGTGATACAAAGTGATAAACATAAATATAATGAATAATTAATACTTCTTAACAATGAATTCAATATTCTGTAGTAAATGTAGTCGTATTGTAAAACATCAGGCATCCATTGAAGTTCCGACTAAACATACATATGATATATATGATCTATTGCTTCAGATACTGGTTTAATTTTCGCTCTTTATCAGCATTCTATTTATCGATTATTGAACCTTTGACCAATGAACAGTTTCAATTTAAATTGAATTCATTTTTATTTATTGCTTGTAAGACTATTTTAGAAGAGGCTGGATACACAGTGCGACACAAATGAGACAGCGACACAAACTGTAACCAGAACGATTAGTACTTGAAAGGTTGTACATTGTATAAGCACTTTCGGTGGTCAGAGGTGCGGGTCGATAGGAAATTCTAGGTCATCCTTCTTCCGCAGCAAGTAGTTTGTTTCAACTGTTCACGAAACCACTTCTGAATGTACAATTACGTGATTAAATAGTAAATTTCCAATTGAAAGAAGAGATTAACATTTCTGAAATTAGTCAAATTTTACAATTGATTTGATAGGGGGCAGAAGTTTGTTTTATTTCAATGTATTATCTGATCCAAGAAAATTCATGATAATGCATTACTAGAGCATTTCGATTGTACTTCTTAACATATTATGTCATTATTATGGACCATTTCAAATTAATTAAATATAATATGGCGCTCTCTGATGGGAATTTTACGCGATTAATAAATATATATAAATACTTTTAAAAATGTCAATTTTTATTTGTATACATTTGAAAGTTATACATTATATGTATATACCGCCGCACATGTCTAGACTTGTAAAATGAGTTATAGCATTTATGACGTTTATTTTAATACTTAAAGGACGAAACTGAGCTATCGCAATGCTATGAGCGACTTATGTATCCTTTCTAATATTTACGTCATGGCATTACTGTGATAATTTTGTTAAATCCAATGTTTACGATTTATTTGGTTTCTTAAAAAAATAATTTTCATTTATTTTCATTAATTTTTTTTGTACTATTGTTTATTTTGTTCTCCTATTTATCGTTCCGATATTTGTATACAATAACTCTGATAATTTATTTATTCTGACGTGTTCTTTTCTTATCCATTTTGATAACTTTTCGGATATTACTTTTATTCTATGCATTGATTGGGTTTTAATAATTGTTCAGTTAGTATTGTTTGTATTGTTATTATATGTTCCATTATTTTTATATGTGCGACGAATTCGTGTTTTAATGTAGTTGAAAACTAAATTGATGATTTTTTTTCATAATTTCCGAACTCTTGTTTCTACGTCTTACTTTTGCAACTTTAATTGCATTGTTTATGAACCACATTTTGATAATTGATTTTGATAATTGATGGAACCTCTGATTTTAAAATTGATGGAATGTTCGGATATAAAATGCGCGTATTTTGCAGACCACGAATTTTTGTAGTAACAGTGTGTATCGAAGAATCTGTTTTCTTTCCTAATTACTAGAATATTTAAAAAGTTAGTTCCATTATGTTGTTTTTGCTTCAGAATTTAAACCATTAAATGTATTTAAATTTTCTTGTCTTTGGATATTGGTGTATAAATATCGGCGATATATCTTAAGAAAAATCCTAATTGAAAACTAGAAAGGCGTCATTTTGTACGTTCTATGATACAGCGCAATTTTCTTGATGTCGAATGTTTAAATGTACGCATTTAAAAATTCTACTTTGGCATGTAAGGCTTCCATATTAAACGTTTACAGTCGTCGAGGGAAATTTTTGTATATTGCCATATTTCCTGTCCATTTTATTATAAATAATTCTACCAGTTCCAATTATGCATTAATAAAAAATAAAGTTACTTCTATAAAGACTATATCCCATGAGAATATAAGAAGAATCTTTCATAATGAATAAGCTTTAAACAAACAAGATAACAAATATAAAATAGGTTGTATTTACAACGATATGGAATTTATTCTTTTCTGTTACTCTAATCGTCTCTTTAATCGTATTAATTTATAACTTCTAGGTTACGATCAATTAGTAAAATGAAAAATAATATCTTTGTATGTTACTTTAAATCTTCATGCGTGTAAACTGTTTATTAGAGAAAGATAAAACAAAAGTTTTATTTATTTTTTAATATAGACAATAATTGTCCCATCATTTATGAATAGGAATACATGAAAGTACATTTTACGAGTGAAGTTAAACGACTCAATTGCACACATTCATCGATTCATTCTCAGTGACATTGACATATATCGTTAATCCGTGGGTATTACGTTTGAGAGAAAATCGTGACAGCCGATCGAGTGGGTCTAATTTACCACGCGAATCACACGAGCGGATGGAACAGGCTGTTTATTGCGATAAAGAAGTTTAAACACGTCGAGGGGGTATCTGTCACCCTGGTAGGAGTGCGATGTATCGGCGAGGGATGAATGACGGCGACCCGGAGATGGCCGCGCCTCGGATTCGACATTGGAGCTCGTAAGCGTCGCGTTGCTGCTGCCCATCAACCGTACACAAAATATATATCGACTATATAGGCGATTCAAAGCACCGCGTGTCATTTTTTACGTTCGTGTATTTAACGCGGCATCGATGTTAAACTATTAACATACTAAAAATCATTATTGAATGAAAAAAGTAATTACTTATTTTTAATTATTTATTCATTTATTGTGAACATCTTTTTATGTTAATAGTAAACAAATAAATATTGTGATCAGCATAGGAGTAGAGTATCAAACAATTAATCTGGAAATCATCGTTCAGAGTAAACATGAATTTGTAATCGATTGCAATGACAACAAAGATTTTTATTTATCAGCATCAAACAACGATAGAATTTGCACTGTGCGGCACGTGCGCGAGCGAAAGCGGGTTATCTTTTTGTCCACTCGAAACAGGTGGTTACTAGGAGGAGCACCGTCGCCTAGGGACCTCCGGCATGGGACCACTTGAAGAGTCGCGTGGCCAACTCAATTACTTTCAAGGGCCTCTGAACGCGCCGCTCTCCACTAATGCCCCGCAGTTTTACGCTCCGCATCGTGCGTACATCGTCGCTTATAGGGCAACATGTCGAAGCATGGTCTACGTGCATCAAAGCGGGAATTAATAGAAAGCCCGATATAAATGACGACTGTCTCCTCGAGCGTCTACTTTTATGGATGCTCAGTTGTACAATAGACAATCGTACATAATTTCCATTCAAGTGAAATGCGATTGCAAGTGTTTGCGCTGTAATACGATTTTCGCCCATGAATGATGACAATAGCTTTTTATGTATTTGAATATATTACATCCAATTAGATCTGATTAGACATAATTCATGTTTTTTGAAATTCGGAAATTCGATATGGAATAACGCCTCCATGCCATTGGTAAGGAGGTGAGCAACTCTACCATTTCTAGCAAGTTCACTAACCATCATTGCATATTCTTATCTACGTGAAGACATTTTTTGTCAAAATTCGTAAGTATTCGAAGAGAAGAACAATGCCGTACTCCATAAAGACTCAGTGGCTTACTTTAAAAAAAGTAGATAAAATGAAAGCAGTTTTCTTTTCCTTAATTTTGTTTCAAAATACCACCATTATTTGATAACCACATTCCCCAGCGATAGATACCTAGCACCTAGCCGCAAAGGCATTTTCACCATCGCAAACATATTTCGGTAGTACAGTAAGAACAGTATCAAAAGACATCAGACGATCCAGATGACTCGCGTATCTGACACAGCACCCGCGTTCTAAAGAGAAGCTGGCAGGACCGTCCCGAAGGATACCCAAGAGTCCCATGAAGCCCGTGAAATCTTAGCGATACTCGAGACTTTGGCTCGATTCCCTTACGGTTATTTCACCTGCCGAGAATTACCCTCGATACGGTATCCTTATTTTCGAAGAATATCTTAACAACCCTCGTTATATACAATACGCGCACCAACACGAGTGTAAAGCGGGCACGTATAAAAGCTGGCGATTCTTCGGCTCGAGTGCATGTTATGCGAAAGGGGTAGGGGGCTGAAAAGCTCCTATACTCTTCTCTTCTTATCTCTTTCCTCTCCCGCCCTACCTTCGTTCCTGTCTCCTTTTTCCGTCTTTCTCGCGTAGCGCGGAAGCCAATAGGGAGAACCGATCGGCTTAATGCATATTGATGCGCGCTGAGCTAAGTGAGTGAAAAATCGCCATCGATCTACCCCCGGATAGCGGCATTCTCTCACTCTTCTCTCCAAGTCTAGTGCTTTCCATTTCTGCACTCTACCTGGAAATCTTTTCTTCTCATCAACCCCCAACGAACTTCATTTTCCCTTCTTTTCTTTCTACGACATCGGAGAATTACTGGTATCGTTGCGGGTATATATATCTTTTGTCCTAGTTGACGAAGATAAAAATCTAATTCGCCTCATTTACATTTGAAAATCGACAAAGTATTTTTCTAATTGAACTGATTTTCTCCATACATTAAACTTGTTATCTTCAGAGTTGCCTTGAAATTGTATATTGACACTAATTCTAGAATTGTCCCTGTATTAGGTTGTGAGGATTATATTTATTATTTGATGTAATTTGATGTAATTCATCTAGGATGGAACCGTACCATAGTAAAATTATCAAACTCAAGTCTATTGTCGATCTTGATCACATTGCTATCATTATCTATTCAAGAGTTTATCTATACTACATCCACTATAATGAAAAATGATTTCATCTTCAACATTTCATAAAATATTATAACTGGATGGATGGATGTAAAACATTGGAGTTTACATTTTCGAATGGGTTTCATCACGAAGAAAATCCCAGCTCTTTTACGTTGTCCAATGTATCTAATCAAATTCTAAGCGATGTTTGTTAATCTCATTATATTTTCACGCAATTTTCTCCGTCAGCAGGGATATTTCCCTGCACCCCTCACCCCCAGCCCAGGGTGCTTAGTCAAATCACTTAGCGGCTCGAAGAAAAGCCCACTCGCACTTTCGTTGCCATTTACTCGGTGAAATGGTAAGGAAAGTCAATGGTTCGATTCATTCCAACGCAGCAATTTCGGAATCTAGCAGTTGAGTTCTTCACATTAAGGAGTGCAGAAACGGCGGCGCTTTGCCAGACGAAACTGAGGGCGAGAGCAGGGATTCGCTGCACATTTCCTGGATTCCCTTATCGTATATATGTTTGCGAAGGCGACGAGGCTCATGGTATAGTAGCGGCGAATACGCTACAGGGGTCCTAGTCCGTAGAACAGATGCTAAGCGTCACGGCTCGCCGATGGCTAGAAGGGTGAATCCAGATTGAGACACGGTGGATGATTCCAAATGGCGTTTGGAACTTGACTCCCGGCGCGCGCTATCCGCGAAATCGATCCGGTTTTATATTGTTCCTATGTTTCGTGGCTGGGTACTTAATTATAATATATTACATTATTTCTCAATCTCTTTAAAAAGTTGCCTTCGAATGATGCGATATTTTCATTTTTATAGTATAGGGCATTTGGAATATAGAGAGTTGATTAATCAGCACAATTCTATTGCAATAAAGTATAATATTTTTTTACGAATAAAATTCATGTATTTCATAACTCATTAAAAATAGCTTTGTTGAATTTAGTAGCATAATTTACAAAAATAGTAAATCTCATCAGATGATGCTAATGTACAACTCGATGAGCTTTAAAACACTCAATAAAAACGACGTTTCACCCTTTTTATTGAGTGTTTTAAAGCTTTTTCTAACAATCTTATTTTTATTTCAATATACCTACTTCCTTCTTAAAAATAAGCTAAATTTTATAATTGTAATAAACATAATTAATTGATTCAAAAATTCAATATGTTTTTATTTAAGCTTAAAATGATAAGGGCTGGTTTAACAATGAATAATTGTATTAATTATGAATCCATAAATATACCGATTACGTCCATGTTCAATGTCTGAGTAAATTTCAGTACCGGTTCCATTAACGTTGAAGAAAACGTTAATTTTTCGTAAAAAATGTATATTCTTTTCTTCAACAATCTTTTTTAGAATTAATAACAATAATAATACAAAAGAAGTTCATGTAAGAAATGAAAATAGATAGTGTTTTAACAAATAGAATATGACTAATTTATATGCAGTATATACGCCATGAAATCAATTAATAATTCACGGCCCCTTTGTTGATTCAAAATCTCAATTGACAAAACCAAAAATAATTGGCCTCGCAAATATGTACTTATTTATCCGCTCATTTTTCGCTTCGGCGATCGGTCCAGATCCATACATAAGCGTGTGTACTCATAGGGACACGTACAAGTCCGCACTAATACACTCATGGGCAAGGATTCGTTTCGGAGGTTTGCTATATATTGCGACGTGGTAGTGGACGGACTCGTCCATTTATTTCGGGGGTACGTCAAACACGAAGGGTGTGACACCCCAACAACCGGGCCCCATATGCTCACTACGAGAAAGCTCCATACAGTGGCTGAGTATGTTTTGATTTCCCTAATAGACGCATCAGGATGTAGCGCCGGGAGAAAGCGGTCGATAATGACAAAGCTGGTTATTTTTGTAAAGACGATTGACATCAGTGTTTATATATGTGAGGTAATTCGCGTGTAATGTTGTCATGCTAGCGACGGAAATTGGGCATGCTGTTCATGACTTACTAACAACTGAAAATGGTACGTGATCTAATATATACTTTATATTTTTTTTAAATTGTAAAATACTTCTAACTTTTATGATTAATATGTTTAGAAGAATTATAAATAACATATTTTATAATAAAAAATTACAAATTGACTACTTTTATTACGGATTATTACATTGAAATATCTGCATTTTATCTAAAAACGAACACCATGAAAGTGATTTTAAAAAATTGTCCCGAACGCGAATTTTTTTGTTATCATTGAACATTTATAAATACTTAATTTTAATAAACTATTATTAAATTAATTAATACTAAATTAGTAAATAATAATAAAATAAAATAATAAAATAAAAAATTATTTTAGTGGAAATTAATCAACTTCTCCATCATCATGATTATCTAAAGATCATATAGTCTAGTCAATAAAAGGACACTTTTATATGGTGAATAATGTTTCTAGCGGATTTTCTGCTGAGTGAATATGTACAATCCATAATTAGTAATGTAAAATGTACTATTTATATTTCGTTCTTGATAATTTCTTTAAACAGCATTTTATTCCGATAAAAAGTCAAAGATAATGATGCACGCATAATGCGAAAACCTGCCATTTCTCAAATGTTATTTTTTTAATTTTAATTAACCTGAAAATTCTAAGCTTAAATAAAATAATTTCATTAAGTTGAACAATGCATAGTCACGAGTTACGCATCATATCAAGAATCTGTAAAATTCCAACGTATATATGCTTAGTCATGGGCATTTCAGTGTCTAATGAAATAGACTTTCTTGAGATAATGTAATAATTCAATGAACTAGATGTTATAAGTGATTCATCATTCTCGGATGTACAAAACTATACTCATCTTGTATCACGATGATTAATTCTATCAAATAGGCACTGTTTATATAAGATCTCTCTCTCTCTCTCTCTCTCTCTCTCTCTCTCTCTCTCTCTCTTTTTAAAGATATAATTAATTCATTAAAACAAATATTTATTTATGTACAAATTATATTTGAATAAATATATAAATATATACTAACGTTGATTGAAGATATTAGATAAAAAAAAAATAAAATAATAATAATAAAATAAAATAAAATAAAATAGAAAACAATAAAAAAAATAATCACCAAAAATCCTTTTTCCTTCATACCGTAGAAATATTTTATTCAAACACCGTTCGTGAATGCACTTCCGGCACAGTAAATATTCACCCGATTGTCACGTAAATTGTGAGAGACCTTACGATAGTTTTATTTATCTCGAATCGAGCAAAAGGTCGAAGTGCTGGCGGAACAACACGTACATTTACTGTATGCCCCGCAGATTTGCATGCATCAACGCCACAAGAGCGACTGATTGTCAATCCATACGTCATTGTGACGTCAGTCAAAACGACGCCCGCCTCCTCTCCTGGACGTCGGTCGTCGCGATTCGCAATCAATTAAGGTAACGATTGATTGTTACGCGGTTGGCCCGAACTTGGAGAGAATATCGAGCCACGAAATCATCAATGAGAGGAAAACCGACAGCTGCGTGGCGACCGAAAGAAGAAAAATCAATAAATTCTAAAATACAATTCGACTTTTATCGCTATCCAAAATCGTGCTGGGATTGAGTTCACTCATTTCCATGCGAAAGGTTTGTGCATGTGCTCAATTGTTATATTACCATATGGAATCAAATTTATCGCCGTTCTTCGTAATTGGTGATTCGACGCGGTTTGAGGTTGGTTTAAACATGCTAAAAAATTATTGTTACAATTAAATATCAGTGTCCGAGTTTATAAAACGTATATATAGATTTAGTTTAAAATATATATTAAAGTTTCAATGCGTTACTTAATCTACAGGTACAATCTGTATATAATTCCACAAAAAAAACTTTCTAATGTCATACACACACACACACACACACACACACACTTACATATATGTATATATAAAATCGTATCATTACATGGATTTACTCGATCTATAATTTAATTCATTATAATTTACTCAATTTTAATGACTATAATGTGACATCAAATCATTGTCAAAATGCTAAACGACATAAGAATAGTACTTTAAATGAATACTAGAATTGAATCAGGAATAAAGTAAAAAATAATGAACGAATAGTGCAATGAAAGCTTATACATGACAAGGGTATCTAAAATCTGTTAAAATTAAGGGGTTGTTCGCCGTGAACTAAAGTTAGCCAATCAAAGCAACGAATCGCGACAATTCTGCCAGTAGTATCGCGCGTCAAGTTCAACCCGTTGCCAGATTTTTTTAGCCATATAGCTTGTCTCGTCACAAATGGGCCTGGGTGTATTTTCGTAGTTATGGAACACCATAGGCCTCTCATGGGATTCGACACATGCAGGGGAGAAGTGACGCACTATACCGCGTTGACCACGACAATGCCATTTTAATTATGCATGTTAATTACTTTCCGACCGTCTACGTTAAAACGTGACGTTTTTCTACGGTCGAACGCTTACTGCGATCAATCGATACCACGAAGATTCATGATATGCTGAACAAACGTGGACTTTTGTTTACTGTAGATAATATCGCTTTTCAAACTCGTATACGAAAAATAAAAAGTAATTCATCTGCATTTACTGACGATCGAAGGTTGAAGAAATAATTACTGTGGGGAGGAGAGATAATTGTTAAAAATGGTTGTAATATTCGATATTTTCTTTGTTCAAAGAGTATCCTGGTCGAAAAAGTAACCTGGCCTCGCGGGCGCCATGCTTCTGTAGCCGTGGCCGTGGCAAGGTCTCGTTAAATTTTCTACCATCAGGGTAGTTCAATAATTGTAACTTTCCAATGTCTATTTTATACATTTTAAGTTTAAAGATCCATTTCGAAATTGATGTTTTCTCATCTGTTTTTAAGTTAATTCGGAGATATTTGTACTTCTCGACTATTAGGTGCTACATATATCAGATATCTTATCTTAAATTTCGACTTTTTACTTCAGAATTGAAAAACGTATATGACTAAATATCCAAAACATAAGATATTTATGTTTTTGTTTACCATCTTATATTGTAAATTTCAAACCTATGGTGAGAAATTCATAATTGTTAAAAAACAAGTCTTTCAGGCATATTTTCCCTCACTGTTTTCTCTCTCTTCTTTCTCTCACATTTCTCTCCTCCTTCAGAAAACAAACGCAGAGTCATACAAAACGATTTGCATACTTCATTGCACACTGTATTCATACCACCACACCTTGGACGAGCGAAATGAATGGTACCAATTGGCATTCAGTACCTCAAGGCCATTTCGTTCGTATTTTTGGTCGGTTTTTGTTTAGAGGGTGGCTCAGCACGTTGTACTTTCAATGCGGCTGAGCGAGCATGTCACAATCGACGACGACCGCCTCAATCAAAGTGGCATTGATACCCCCCGCCCACTCTCTACTTTCTATTGTGGCTTTCAATTTTCTCTCCTTCTTTTTCTCGTTTTCTGCGGTACCGAAAATTTATTAGCCAACCGATTTGGCGCTTCGAACCTCTCGAAAGGGAGCGGGAAAAGGACGCTTATTATGCTTATTGCGTAAAAAGGGAACGGGATACGAGGCCAATTGCGACTGATTGACGTTTACAATGACGCGTGCGGCATGCACGAGCTACGAATATGTGTATATGAGAGGGCAAGACTGCAACGAAGAGGGACGCAGCGAGAAAGAAAGGAAAGACGAAAGGAGAAAGAAACAGCCTCCACGAAATTAAGCCACATGGGCGTTTCGCGCGACACGCGACCGAGGCGTACCATTACTCGCTGCATTTACGGAGCTGCGTGTGTCGTCCGTTCCCGGTACGAGCATTCTCGAGATTAATTTTCCCATATTGGTCAACCGATTATAGGTTGTCATGTTAGCACCGACTGAAAACTCCTTCTTTTACTCTGTTTTTTGTTTATGAATTCAGCTAATTTTTAACAATAATGTAAAGCCAGAATCAAACATATATATATTTTAATGAAATTATGTACTATTTAATTTGTATTCAACTATATTCTTCGTTGATTAAATGAACACTTCACTTTCGCTTGATTTGAAATAACGAGCACGCGAAGGCGATTACCTCTGTTAGGTACTGCAGTTAATTAATCCGCTTGGAGCCGTTAGCCCAATATTCTGCTTTTTGAATTTTATTATGTAATGTCACCTCTGGATCTGAATTAATTACTCTCGTTTGGTAATAGCCTGGACAGAGAAGCGGCATTTCCCGAAAGAATGACAAGAACACGGTTTACATCAAAAAATTCGGTAATATAAAAATGTTCGATAACTGCTGATTACTATAGAGGCTTTTGATAACATATACGGACAACCACGCATATCCGGTACTTCAAAATTTGGATGGTGACCTCATGCCGAATACTAGTTTTCCTGGTATAAGTCTACCCTTCTCCATCAAGTAACTAAATTAGGAAATCATTTGAAACTGCCAAAAGAATCATAAGTGCGAGCAGGATAATATATGTATTTAACATGTATAGTAGCTGCGATAAGTTTCTATGAAAGTGCTGGTCAACTGACTTGATACAAATCATTTCCATTTGAACTATAATTTTTTCAATTTGTATCCCAAATCTCGAGCTTGACTTTTGTCCCTTGTTTATATTTATAAGATTAAAGGGTTCATCATAATTTCAATAGATTATCTATAAAAGTCCAATTTGAAATATGTTAAAAAAAATCTCGTAAATATTGTCACAACATTTCAAAGACAGTAGTATCCGTTTATCAATGAGAATGTCGTTTATCCTGTAAACAAATTCAACAATATAGACTATCGCAAGAGAAATAAAATGGATAAAAAACGAGGTTTACGCATAAGAACTTTCCTGTTTGAGAACCTCTGAGCACAAGATGTCCTCCTGAAGACTATCTCGGCCCGAGTCCCGCGGGAAACCTCTTCCTTCCTACACTATTCCCTATCTCAGGACACTCTATAGCCTATTCAGATACCAAGCTCACCCTACTATACCGCGTTAGCCAGGATACGAGGGCCTCGAGGATCCTGCGACACTTTCGTAGAGTAAGGGCCACCTCGCGCGCTATGCGAGCGAGACTCCGCCAGGGATGAGTACATTCGAATACGAATACTCTTCCTTCTACCTTGTCCTTGTCGCCGTACTGTTCGAAGGGATAACCTTGTATAGGTTATCCCTTCGAACGGTGCGGCGAAGAAGACCCACCCATTTTCAAGACAACGTATTTGGCAAGCTTAAATATCTCCAGGCCCGTTATTTCCACGGCTAGAGTATAGAGGAAGTCCAGATGGGCAAATATAATGTGTTTTCGACGAAGTGATTTATATCGTAGTAATGCGTATTAAATGTTAGATGAACAATCTTAAACAGTTGAAATGTAAATGTAATTTTATGCAAGGGGTTGCCGTAATCAAGATTTTTCCAACTTTTATAATCGACACTTACTGACAATTGCTCCATAGTTTATATCGAGATATTATATTTACTTATGCTTAGAGCGAGTACATATAGGCATTTTGGACCGTAAAGTAAAGGCTTACCGATCTTTATATGAAAATAAAGAAGAACTATTAACTTGAACCAGTCATATTAACATTTGATTAACTAGCATGGCTATCGTTCAGAAGAGTTTGAACAATATAAGAACTTGTGATTTCAATTATAACGTCTGTTAAATAATTTTAACTTTACATTCAATAGTAAAGGCAATTGGAAATTAAAATATGAAGCGACCTCTCTGAAATTACTTATTTGGAGGATGAATTTATTGATTGGGGCACTTATACGGAATAAAACTTTTTCATGAAATTGTTTAAGGCAGTTCATTCTCTACTGAAGTACTTTGTAATACATGTTATAAATCAGTATTATTTAATTCTCTTTCAGGTTTAATCATAAGCAATCATAGGTAAGTATTCTTATTGACTAACAAATTGACTAAAGTACGCAATCTTCAATATATAAATCTTCAATAAATAAATAAACGATATAATAAACGAAGTATATATATATATAACCCTGGCAAAAATGGAAACGTACTGGTACGCTTAAAAGTACAAATTCACGCTTACAGAACGCTTTCACGCTTACAGAACGCTTTGAGTACGCTTAAAATGCAAAAAGAAGCGTGAATTTGCATTTTTAAGCGTACCGGTACGCTTCCATTTTTGCCAGGGAAGCTACTAAAGATCCATTCTTTCCAGTCAATGGTTTACTTTATAGTTATGGAAACTATAGTCAAGACATATGCAGTTTATTGTCTTGTATAGTGACTTTGGAATTTAAAATCATTGAACCTAATATCTTAAGAACTACTTAAAAGAAACGCATGCACTTAGAACGACTGTTGACGACTATATATATCTAATAATAACTATAAGTAAAAGTATATTGAAACATCAACTCACCGATCAATGATCACCGGATCACTGGGAGTTTCATTCCGATTTCCACAGCTCTTTTTGTCGCAGCACCGACTGAAACGACAAAATCCAATTATTAGCGGAGAGTGCAAGTGTATGTACTAGAAAGATTCGGGTGCCGCGCAGGTTTGTATTTATGACCACAATGGTTTCCCCCATATTACTTGCATGCACACCTCGTTAAGCGCAATAGAGGGATTGGAGAGCGCGCCGATCGAAGCGCAACTAAAGAATCAAGTCAAAAAGCTCGAAAGTTTTCGTGAGCGAAACTGAAAACTCCCTGGGCCCTTGGGACGAGTATAAGTCCCGTGAGTAAGCAGTGATTCAGTCGATTTCGAAATACGCGTACAACCCTCGTACTTCTCGTTAAGTTTATGCGATACTACTTCGGGGTGCACTTGAATTGCTTAGATACAAATTCAATAGTATACTTCTTAAAACCAGATCTAAGATGGACTTGTTTCGAATTCTATATACGCAGCAAAACTTTGAATGAATAATTGTTTCCAAATGAATTGAAGGAATAATGTTGTTTATTTAGTAACCAGTCGAGATATATGTTAAAAATACATTTCACTAATTATGACGAAGGTTTAAAAAGAAAAGGTTTTCAGTTTAAAATTTTAGATAAATATAATAAGCATCACAAATATAATACCAATTTTAAGGGAGTACTATTCTTACCTGCACATCACTTCATGCGTGAGAAGAACACGGCACATTTCGGGATTCTTGTCCTGACCTTCGTACATTATTGCCTGAAAGATATCAATATATAAACTATATAATTTACAGAAAATTATAATAATTAAAATAGATAATGATGTATTTAATTATAATTAAAACATTAAAACTTTACATTACAAGTTTACGGATGGTTATGATTATCCACTAATTATATCCATCCGCTGCAAACATGTTACATTGGAGTTTGCAATATGGCCAACGCAAAAAAATAACGCAATTCATTCACGATCTATGGGTGAATTGTAAACATCAGCTAGAGCCTTCTATGAATAAAAATACAAAACCATTATGTTACGACTGTTGCGTAGACGTGTCTAACAGGTTACCAGAAGGTATATGAGCCTTTAATAGCATGTCTTAAACAATAATCCGAGCTGTAAACAATAGCGTTTACAGTTCGGAGTTCGTTTGGCGCCAAATACTCGGAAAGTGTGAATCTCATTGAGAAACGATTTAATAGGGGTTTCACTTTGACCGAAAGGTAATTTAGTGCCTGGAGGAATGGACAATACGAACAAGAGCTCAAAATCTAAACGCTTACCGAGGGTCCCTTCCCGCAAAAACTGCGCCCCCGTAAGCCGTGGGCGGCGAAAGCAAATCCGCTAAGCTTCCTTCAAAATCCTCCTGATTGATTTTTATTTAATGACAACACGTTGTTCCTGCGTATACATCTATTTATGACTGGGGATCTTGGCGTTGAGCTTAACTGTGGACTAATAAGGCCTGCCGAGGGGCCACAGGATCCACTTTGATCTTAAACGCGTTGTCGATGAAGCCTTTGCAATACTGATTACGTTTTATAATAGGTTACGTCTAAACTATTCACGAACTCGAGATGATGATTGAATTTCAGGGTAAAGCGTTTTTGTAAAGGGAGGATGAAATTGCTTGATAAATAATAGTTACTGTAGGACAACAAGATTGTTTCAGCTTTTGCAGATTAAGTTAATTTACAAATATTAGTCATTAACTTTTAAGCATTCAATTTTTAATTTCTTAAACTTTGTACGTATTTTTATTATTATTGCCAATGCTCTTCACGTTTTATTCGTGATTTTATCTACTTTATTATTTAACGAATCGTGAAACAAAGCGCTTTTCAGAATAGAATACACAACTAATCCTATTGATTTTTGTTTGAAATGAATACTATTCGCTACTTTTCTAACTTAAAATTTACGAAACCTTTTTTGTTTTCAAAATTGTTCGATCTTTTGAAAGTTTCATTATTTTTTTATGTTAATATTTATTAATTATTTCAGTAATATCACCATTGTAGTTTTTATAATATTGATGTTACATTTTTTATGATTATTTAAGTTATTTATTATAATTTAAGTTATTTATTTTAAGTTATTTATTTCTTGTAATAAAGTGTGTAATAAATTTCACATTTTTTTCTATGTTCGTGAATTAATCATAAAGAAATGAAAATGAGAAAAAAATGTTAGTATAATTTTATTAATTTCTGGAACTAAAGTGTTTATCAATTTACTATTCTATACAATTACTCTGGTAGAAATTAACATTTGAGCTAATTACCATGCAAAATGTAATTAGCTAATTAAATGTTAGATGTTTACTGCGTTATAACGTTATAGGAGAAATGGAAAGTGTAAGAAAAAATGCATAAGTTTCTGGAATCTCTTACAATTTATCGTTAAAATTGGTGGGTCACTTCTGAATTATTTTAAATTTCATCCAGTATTTATGTTTTTTTTCTTCGTTTACTTTACTACATTACAATTTTAGTTATTCTATCTTCAAATATAATTGTTGACACAATTTTCTATGTTTAAAACTTTTTAATTACTTCAATGTTCTTAACTTTTTTATTCCATTTGTTGTACATTATATTCTTTATCTTACCCTAATAATTTCAAATGTATCTCCAAACAAAATGTTAGATACTTATTATGTATGCTTTTAGAATGTTCTCATGGCAAATAAAAAACACGACGTAACGTTTCTGCTAAAGTATGCCCTTTTGAAATAAAGATATCTATCGCGATTAGTATCGACAGTAAACTTCCAAATTCTGTCCAAGGTTCGAATTAGATACTGAACACCTACGTGCCAATAAAAGGGTCTTCCTGTCTTCCGTGTGTCTAAGCTATTCGAGCTTCCATAATAGTAAAAAGTCATGCAAACTTATTCGTTATGCGAGTAATTAACATAAGTGTTCGCCCCGTGCTATTAAACCCACACTGTAGAGATAATTTCGTTTCTTTTAAAGTATAAACGGTCAATTTTGTAGTATGGCTTATCTGCTTAATGTTATTAATAGGTGTAATAGGTGTTCGGGCCTATCTGATTTTCACGAGGATCATTTATCTATTCCATGAAAGCTCAACTTTCCAAAAGGTCAAGTGTTTACTCAGTATGGAATGCCTCAATAAATATAATTCTATATAAATCATATAAACGGTTGCTATAGACAGACAATATAAAAGCCGCATAATAAAGTAAATAACAATTTTCATTTGAGATATCTTATAAATAGGTAAATTTTTACCAACGACGATCAACAGTAAATGTAATAGTAGTACTAATTTCTCAAATTCTTTATACATTTAACGAACGTTAGAGAGACTTTGAAAGGTCAATTGCAATACTGAATTATAATTATTATATAAGTAATTATTAAAGTATCGCATCAAAGGATTAATTTTCCATAGAACGTTATTGCATGTGTACGAGCAATGAAACAATCCACAATTCATTCTTCTCTTGCCTACTCTAGAATCTATTTGCACATCGATTTCTGAGTTCGATATATTTGCTCTTAAATTAAACGAAATTGCTCGACGCGTGTTGAATTTTCGATGCTGCGTCAATAATAATCGACTCAGAATGCGATAATCGATCATTTTCAAGGTATATCAGCTATTTATTATCGCAATGGCGTTTCTATGCTCACCCGAAGAAAAACATTGGGATTTTGCGTGCGAATGTGACACTTTTTTTTTTACTTATGGCGTTGCGTCTACAATATTAGTCGCATCGATAAGTTCAGGGAAAACTTGAACTGCTGAAGTTACATGATACGATGTTTATATAGCGACAGTTGCACGGCTAATACTGCTTATTTACCTTACTGAAGATAATTGGTCGTCATTATTTTCCTCACCGTAAGCGTCTAGCGAATTTTTATATGTGCAGCATTTTTCAATAATATTCCGCAGAGTTAATTTTTACACAATGTTATATAATAATTTTACTATACAAAAATCATAAATGATCGTCAAGCATAGAAATCAGATATAGAGAAATTAAAAATAAGAAGCAGTCTTCATACTGAATGAAAATTTAAGAAAATTTTACGCTTTGATGCAAAGTGCGGATCCTATTCAGAAATCTAAAATTAAACAGCATGCAATAAATATAAATTTTATATTTATATTTTCATTTAGTATAAAGACTGCTTCTAATTTTTAATTTCTCTATATTATAATCGGAGTCGTAAAGTTTTTAACAATTTTTTATTAATAGAAATCAGATCATTGTTTTAATTATTATGTCAATATTTATGTTGTGTAAACAAATGTTTGGAAGCTGTATTTTAAATAAACTGATTTCGGAGTATGTTTTCGTTTACATTAATAGTAAACGTATACTTTCTATGTGGTATATACGTTTCATTTATTTAATAACCTTTGACGTATTTACACTTCTGCGAGTATCGACCAAATGATATTAATGTCTGTTCTCTACTGATCGATTCGTACAAGTTCAACAGGTAGAGGAATTTATGCACAAAATTACAGGTTAGATTAATGTGACAGTGAATATCAACATTTTTGGATTTTGTACGATAAAATAGATGACCCACTGTCAAACGACATCAGATCAGATACATTGGGTATCTTGTATTTTATGATAAGATTTTTCAAGATTTTTAGGGATGCAGGGATGAATTAATACATATTTTAAGCATTTCCTTGCCGTTTTAATTGAGCTGTGTCAATTGAATTGTTTCGTCTTGATATATTACACAAATGTCTAATCTATTTGTTTTTTTTTTTTTTTTTTTATTTATTTAAAGTCGCATCAACATCCTATGTCATTAGCGACTGTACATAAATTTACATTACTTAATTATATTTTATTATATATGTTTATTCTTTTGAGGTACGAAAATAATTTGTGAAAAAAAGACTATTGTTCAAACATTCACTCATCGTTGCCGGGAGCTTCAGTTCATTGCGGATATCTAGATGTGCTGGGCAGGTGTACAAATGTTCAGCATTGCGGATATCTAGATGTGCTGGGCAGGTGTACAAATGTTCAGTCGATATATGTACTTCGCATGAAGGGCACACTGGCTTAGGAGTGTGGTCGAAGATATAGCAATGTGTTACATTTGAGTGGCCAATCCTTAATCTTGTCAGCGTACTTTGCTCCTTTCTGTTTTCTAGATCAGTTGGTCGCTTTTGGAAGACGTTGTCTCGGATCTTATGCAGTTTTGACGATCTGTCAATTGACCATTCCTCATTCCATTTCTTTGGACCACGGTAATTGGCGACTGGTGTAATCGTGAGGGCAACTCTTCTCATCTCCAGGGGTAGTTCGCCTGATTCAGCTAAAACACTTTTATTTGGGCTCGAACGGAATGCCCCTAACACCAGCTTAAGAAACGAAGTTTGTATCGGATTTAATTTTTCTAAAACACTTTTTTTGCCGAGTTATATAAAATGGACCCATAATCGAGCTTAGATCTAATCAGCGTTTCATATGCTCTTTTTAAGATCATTTGGTCACTTCCCCAATTTTTGGATGCGAGATTTTTTAACACATTTATTCTTTGCATGCACTGTTATTTAAGATCTTTTATATGGGAGTTCCATGTTAGTTTTAGGTTGAATGTCATACCGAGAATTTTTAATGCAAACGTCCTTTCGATTTTATGATTTTCTAAGTATAGTCTGGTTACGCTTTGCGCTATTCTATTTGACCTTGTGAATATGATGTATTTAGTTTTGGAAGATGAAAATTTAAATCCTGATGTT
>JAPYZR010001263.1:0-22772 GCA_030522945.1 Trichopria nigra | reverse complement strand
CAACCACAGCTTCGGGAAAATTTTTGCTGGTAAATTCAATACTTCGCCCGCCTTGCGTCAGGGGAAGTAATTTCTAGTATGTTTCGACATCACTCTTTATGACACGGTTATTAGATTTTCCAAAATTCAAAATGGCGCACGTAAGTCGGTATAGTTGCTGAATAACAAAAATCATTGTAACGTTGATGAAAGTATTATATGTAGGGCGACATTTTGGAGTCGGTGATTGCAAATTACCTCCTATAATTCAACATGGTGGATTCAAAATGTCGTCAACCAACAAAGTTTTTTGCTTGAAACACTATAGTGCCTTTCTCGTCCTATAAAGCGCGCAAACAATTAATTGTGTATCCTGGTAAAATAAGGTTTTAAAACATGTCATTAACCCATTATAACTCCGAAGACAATACATATTTTAGTCAACAGGAAAATAATATAGTGAATGTACCCAAAAATCGGAAATATATTATTTTTTTAATTGAAAGAATGCTAGGAGTGAATTGCTACTGTTATGATCAATTGTGATCGTAATAGTTAAAATACAAGGAAACATTTTTTGTCATGCCGCAGGTCATCACAACCTTTCCAAAATGATGGAAATAAAGTGTAAAAGTAAAATTCAAATTTTTCTCTTATATTTCTTGTAAATTCAAATATTCATTACATGTTATTCATCGAAACGTGCTTATATTTTAAATACAATATCACAGTATATGTTTAATTTTTGAACATTTTTTATATCAATATATTTCCGATTTTTCGTTCTTTTTATCTTAAAACCCGCCATATTATTTTTTTTTTTTTTTTTTATTTTTCGAAACGCAATTTTGACCCCGAAAATCGAAAAAACATACCCGAAAATGGTCTAATACATAGTTTTGAATTACATTCACTACATTTTTCCTATTGACTTTGAAGCTCAAATACCAAAAAAACAATGCGTTCTCTTCGGAGTTATATAATGGCTTAAAATGATTTTATCTTGAAAATGATACCGGATAATGTAAATTGGTAAGGATTGTTACCAAGAAATAACCAATCTGTAAAATCGAGATGTTTAAGCGAACATTACGAACCTATGAATGTAAATGCCAAGTTTCCAAATTTTCTCAATAGTTTTAATTCGTCAAGTCACTGCTTTAATTGATATTCCGTTAGAAAAGTCATTCAAGAGTTATTCCCTCAAACTTCTTACAGATGTTTACAGAAATTCATTATTAATAATTGTACTGTTAAAGGACAAAGGTCAGGCACAAAACACCTCGACAACTGTACGCAAGGGTACATTTTTCAAATAACTCATTTATTTTGTTAAAAAAATTCACTTTCCCAAATAACTGAAGGGTCAGAGAAAGGGATAAAGGATAAGAGAAGGCAAATGACGAATTCATAAATTATACAATCATCCATCATCTTCTTCTTGACGAAATGTATCTTGATGTATGAAAAGCTATGCTACATTACAATATCGCTAGTGTTTCTTTTTTTATTGTAATTTTTCTTTACGCCTGTCTTTATTCATATTCACTATGAACTACGTTGAAATGCCAACAAGGATTCAGCCACGCGCTCGGGCTCCTTCCTTCGTGTATGCAACGGAAAACAAATGCGACTCGACGAGACGAGATTCAAGTTCGATAAATTAATAAAAATCGCTTTCTCCCGTTCCGTCGCGCGCCTTAAATTATTAAAAAAAAAAGAGAAAAAAAACAACACGATAATTTCAACTCCGCTCGAAATATTTACAAGTGACGATTGTCCTTCGTGCCGATTTCATCGTTATGCCGTCCAGAAATCGTCCCTTCTCCTCGCTTTTCTCTCATTTCTTTTTCGCTTCGATCACAACAGTTTCGCACACTCGCGGAAGCTCTCCTTCGCCTCGCGAAAGCGCCTCATTAACTGACCAAGTCTAAAGGAAAAAGGGTCGCAAAGAAATCGAAAATCGAAAGGAAACGATCACCACCGATCCCGAAATCCCGCAATATATAATCGCGCATTTCGTCCCTGGATTCTTAAATAATGGCAGTATCCCGCTTGAACGATTTCGCCGTCCGGGAATCTCGGAATCGCAGTTCGATCATTCGCGCGAGGAGAAAATCCAATGATTCGACAGTTTCGTAGTATGTATCGCTTTTCTCTCCGAGTATTTTTCCTCTCAGAGGGTACATACACAAATTATACATACATTATTTTTTTACACACACTCGCAACGTAGTGAAAAAAAGGACTACTGTAAAATGTAAGAAAAGAAACATTATCCGCTGAACCCAAAGAAACTCGATTCTTCCAAGTTCGCGCCTACACAAGCGACAGGAACGCGACTATCGCTTTTCCAGATTCGCGATTATTAAATTTACCCTATTCGTGTGAACGAGTTTCACATTCCTCCCCCCCCCCTTCCCACCCTTCGCATCTTTTCCACCGAGACAACAGTTTTTCGTCATCGGCCGCGAAAACCGGAGCTCCGAGGCGGACCGAAGACCCACCACACTTCGTGCCCCGGGCAGAAGCTTTCGGCAATCGGCTTGATCGTGGCAGTTGAGTCGGTCATCGACATGCACGACGTACTAAATGAAGGAAAACGATGTACATGGGAGGAAGAAAGACAAAGGTGAAGAATATGAAAGGAGAGAGAGAGAGAGAGAGAAATGAAAGCGACAGTGAAGGAGAGAGCGAGACGATCGATCGGGACTTAATTGGCCGCGATGACCGCAGCCGCCGCAGATGCCGTCGACGAGGACGATGAGGATTTCTTCTTGAGGACGATGTCCTTGATGTTGAGATTGACCTTCTCCTTCCGCGGGGGAGGCACCGACTGCAGGCAGAACCGCTTGAAGGCCTCCAGTTCCCGCTCGACGTCGTCCATCTCGTTGTCCTCGAGGTCTATGTCTTTTGGCGTGAATACACTCTCTGCAAAAGACACGCTTTCTATACGGAAAGTCGCCGCGAATTCTTATACCTTACAGAAAACTAAAATGTCCTATAATTAATTGTACTAATTCTAAATAACAAATGCTTCAAAATATAACGATTTTAGTTAAGCGAATTCTGAGGTTGGTAATTTGATGTTGTAATTCATCGAATAACAATACGTATTCAACGACATTAATTGAAAATAATTTCAGTCGAATGTACAATGTGTTTTGTCATTCCTTTTTCAAATGGTAATTCCAGTAATGCTGTATACAAAATGGTTGTCTTCTTTATTCACCAAACTATTTGTTCTTAATAAAGTAACTTTCATTGGTTTAAAGTGTTATTTGACAGATATTTTGACAAACAAAAAAAAAAAAAAAAACATATCCAATTGAGTTAGAGTAACAAAATGCCTCACAATAATTCATCGATAAAAATGCACTCAGTATTCAGTTCACGCTTTACAGAATCATGTCTTTGGTATATACAAACAATCATTGATAGATTGTCATAAATATTTTCATAAAATATTGCTTGATTTCTGATGCTACGCGTGATCAATATTTAACCAATTGCTTTTAATGAAATATTTTCAACCAATTATGCGATAAATCATGATTTTAAAGATGTTTTTCTTTTCGTACCAAATCCTTATATTTACGATCTGACCTATTTCTTACGTAAAATGTCTTATAATTATCCAACAAAGTGTTTCCGATAACCCAACTTGCACAGATCATACTTACATATTTATTTATTATTGTTACAATTGTGACAAAAAAACATGACAGAAAATCAGACGAAAAGAGTGACAGAAAAATTGAATGCGAACAGTATTTCGCAGATAATAGAAAAAAAAATATCAAGTTAAACATTAAACTGATAATATTCAATAAATGTTGGATCATTGATAATTAAATAAATAAGTATTAGTGTGTGGCATAACAAAATCGAAAAAGAAATAATAATTGATCAACGGTCAATAAAATTATATATCGACGTCGTTTTTAATCTATTAAAATCATTCAAAATCGCAGTGCGTTAACTGTATAAATCAAATCTCAACCCCAGAATTCGAAATCGCGTTCTAGAAAGTTGCTAATATTTTTATCCGTTTACGGGCGTGCGAAGGGTTGTGGATGTGCAAGGAAGAGGAGTAGGGGCTCGCCGGCATCTGCTGCGCATTCGTCGTGCTACGTGGAACGATGCGAATTTCACCTAAGATCTTCTCTATTTTAAACCAGGCCACGCCGTCGGACTTTGCAAAAGAAACAAATGAAAACTTTTTTGTTCTTTCTTTTATCACTTCATTTTAGCATTTTCGTTTTTTTTTCTCTCTCTCTTTAACCGCTTATGAAACTGTAATAAGTAGTTGAATAAAAAGATTTTTCTATTCTTTAATAAAATTTCTGTACATAATTACTTAATATTAATGTTTAACTTTTTTATATGTAGATGCATTATATGAATTCCGAATCGATTCATTTTTAATACTCTTTTTTATCAACTGCAACTATCATATCTATAAATAAATAAAAAACAAAATGTTTTTAAAATTAACTAAAAGTACATCATACACGTTTTTGGCACTGAACTTATGATTGAATTTTAAGTTTTATGTCTTTATTAACATTTGCTTCGTTTTTACTCCAAATCAATATTAGTATTTTAAGATAGCTTTCGATTAAAAATTCTGCAATGATTATACCTCGATTCCAAAACTTATTATTCAAAAGTTTATATTTTTATAAGTAAATAGTATTGGCGAGACGATCGGTAACGAAACGGACTATTAATTGACGTTTCGGCCAATATGATGTCCCGCTTCAAAAATCTATTGTACATAATATTATACAATATATCACATTATGATATTACAAATGATATTATACAGGGTGTCCCAAAAGTATGGATACAACTGAATATCTCGGAAAAGTAAGGGCGCGTGATCTGACGGGGTGACCTTGAATTAGACCTTGAGCTTGACCTTCAAGGTCACAAGTAACGACCGTAACCATCAGGGGAACCATTCCCTTCCTTCATTGCGAGGCCAGGAAGCGTATCCAGGCTGGCCAGTGCTGGAAGCGGCTGCTGAAAAGACCGCGGGGAAGCGGTACGACTACGTCAAGACTTCCGGACCATGCAACGTGAAATTCAGAGGATGCCGGGTGCATGTCAAACTCGGAAGAACGTGCGCATGATTATTAAAGATATGGCATAAAATCAATGGCAACTTTAATCGCATCGATAATCACGAAGCAGCTGAGGAGGATCGCAGTTTTCAGATGAAGCACGCGAGGCAAGGAGAACGATCTGAGAGCGAATCCAAGGCAAGATGATCAAAAACGCTGTCATAGAATGTCAGACTTCGAAGAGAGCTTGAGAAGCCCAAAGAGTTGACCTGAACAAGTCCGAAGAAATAACAAGAAGGCTAGACATCGGACTGAGGATAACAGTTGTAAACAGGACGATGCGCCGTCTGTGCAAGCAAAGATGAAAAAGAAAGATGAAACGTCATTCCTCATTAACTGGCTGAAGGATAGACATACGCTGATGAACTTTGGAAGCTACGTTCTGGCGTGAATCCAGAGACTAGTAGTATACGGGTTCCAAAAGTTTTCTGTAAAGGTTATTATATATATATAATATATAATATGGGGCGTTTCGCGTCAACTCTCCCAATACGACGAGCGGGCGTCAATATACGATATTTCTAACTCGTGTTTACGCTACGTGAATGTAATACCTAAAAAAAGGACATATTAAGTGTATCTGATCTACTTTTTCAGTTTTTCTAGTTTTTGACACAGAATTACTTTTTTCAGTACAGGTAATTTTTCTTTTTTTTTTTTTTGCCCACTAGATTTTTTGTTTGGAAGATTTGATACTCTGAACTTAAAGATGTTTTTTTTTTCATCTTCAATTTACTATCAGCTGTTGAGATAATAACATGGAAATGTAAAGTTCTTGGTATAGATTGAGCTTCATCTATCCTTGATCTTAATTCCAAGGCAGTTTTTTCGTAAGATTCTTTTCTGGTATAAAAACCTTTGCTTCGTTACATTATCTTTTAGCCCAGTTGTAGAGATCTTTTGGCGTTAAAATTGTATTACTTGAGGAATATTGTAGACTGGCTCGTGGTTACAATTCATTTGCAGGTTCAATAATTCTGATATGAAAGTCATCTAGCGAGTGAATATAGTGAACGACGCATCGCGACACGCTTTGCGCGCTCAGCCGTACCACGCGCCGAAGCTACGTTGAGTCTACTCTTTTGCGTTCTATTTCTCAAAGAAAACAACTTGCACGCTATCTGGGAAATAGTTTCTTCTATATGCAAAAAATGATCAGCTTTCGTTCTCAACCATTAAACAAAAAAAAAAAAAAAAAAAAAAATATTAATCATATACTTTTTGAGATATGTATAACATGTTTTATAATTTTTAAAGGTGAAAATGAAATTTTTTAGAGAAAGTACATACACCAGTGGAAATTTGGGGAAAATACATAATATACACTTACTTTAAAGGTACATTAATGTAGCGAAAACACGAGTTAGAAATAGCGTGAATTGACGCGAAACGCCGCATATATTGCATCTATGTTGTCCTTTTTGCTTTTTTATTTGATTTGCTAATTTATATTGCTTTTTAGGTAATCGATTTTTAAAGAGAGCCGTCATATTAGCCGTAACGTCAATTAATAAATAGTCATTTTGTTTACTGACCGTCACACCATAGCACACTTATCAAAATATTAAATTTTTTCGGTTAAGAAATTAAATGAGCATAATCAACTTCATAATTATTGTCCAAACCGCATTAACAAAAATATTTCATTTTACTGTTCCTTATTTTACTGTTTCTTATAGAAGTTCTTAAATTTCACATCGGAAAAAAATAAAGCACATCGTTGAAAAAAATATTTTATTAACCATTGTCATTATAGATAAAATGATAGATAAAAAAGTCAGTCTAGGATAAAACCTAATATCACATAGCTCGTATCTTCTATATGAACCAATTTACAAAAATACGCTCATCTCACATAATTGCGCTCCGTAAAAAAACAAAACAAAACAAAACAAAACAAAACAAAAAACTCTGACACCTATCTTATTTATCGAATAAAGGTTTAAAATTACTGGCTTAAATTTTTATTAGTGTTTTTTTTTTCTCACCAACGAGATTCCAGTCATCGCCGTTTTGTCGCGCCCCGTTTCCACGCTTTTTCTTTTTCCTCGCCTTGCCGCTGGAAGCTCCACCAGAGGTCGCGGCTACCGCAGACGCCGCCGCGGCGGCTCTCGCCTTCTCGGCGATCTGTTCTACAGTTCTGACTTTCGTCAAGGTTACGCTAGTACCCTTCAGATTGATGCCGCTCTCCGGGATTGGCTGACCGTTGGTCACCTTGCTGATTTGAATATTCGCCAAACTGCTAAGTGTTGACGAACAATCCGGCTGCGTAAGCCTATTACGCAATTCCGCAAGGCTTGACGTCAACATGCCGTTCGTGGAGGGATTCTTTCCGGCGGCCGAGTTCCCTTTCGCCATGTCACCTTTGATTATGAAGTCCGGTTTAGGAGGTGGCGAGAGGCCGGCGTTGATCGCTTGCTGCAACGCAGGGCTGCGAATCGTCACCATTCCATTCTCCGCGACCTTAATGATGGCCGCCTGTTGCGAACTCGGCTCCATCTTCGGCGGGCCAAACGCTGGATTCCGAATCGTCACCATATTCGTCCCTGGGTTATGTACGATGCGCGCCTGATCGTTCGAGCCATGATCATGCAAATTCTGTTGATGGCCATTGCTCTGCGAAGCCGCTCCATTCGCACCACCGTTTGTCAAATTTTTGTTCTTCTTTTTCTTTTTCTTTTTGCCGGTCGTTTGATTCAACTGAGCCTCTTTTGATACTTCTGTAATAATAACATGTTTGAGAAAAACTTTTAAAAGTTAATAAAAATAAAATGGAAACAACAGTCATTATATTACCGAAACGTAGTTTTATGAATTTGTAATTTTATTGGGTAACATTGTAGATATCCTAGCAATCGTCCAACAGATTTTATTTGAAAATAAATTAAAACGTAATATTTTCTGATAAATATGAATACTAAATTCTGTGCATTGTTGTCGAGTAGAAAAAGTATGTGTATTCGTGTACTTTCATTAAAAAGAAAATTTGCATAAATCATTCTTCCCTTACCTTTATCATTAACCTTTGGTGTTAGGTCCTTCTTCAGTTTCCCAGTATCGACGACGATAACGTTACCACCGGCACCACCTTGAGGGTTTCCATAATTCGATGGAACTCCGCTCATCGGCGCGGCAATAATCGTAGTCTGCTTGGGGGGATTCATTGGTTTAGCCACTGAAGGTTGAGGCCTCATAGGTAAGACTCTCGGCGGTGCATCCACCTTGGTAATAGTGATACCTGGTGGAAGTTTCAGATTCTCTATATTTATTTTCATGTTTGAACCATTGTCTTTAAATTGATTGCTCGGCGACGCCTTTAACCGATCATTGTTCGTTTGATTTTGCATGCAATCATTGGCAGGTCGCTGCTTCTGTGTCGTGTTTTGACTTCCCTTTGCCGATGATTTCTGATTTTCAATCTTCGTCAACACTGTATTATTCCCCTTCTTTCCGTTATTTGCACCTGCAGAATTCTTCCCGCCCTTACTTTGATTAGTCTTATTCTGATTGTTCTGATTGTTCTGACTATTCTGATTGTTCTGATTGTTCTGACTGTTTTGATTATTTTGATTTTTCTTTTTACTAGAAACTTCATTATTTGAATTGTGCTGCGATTGCTTTTGTGCGTTTTGAGATTGCTGCGTTACAGGATTCACTTTATTCTGCTTCTTGCCAACGGGCGCATTGTTCTGCGGCTGATTCTTAGCATGATTCGTAACTTGATTTTGTTGCTGCGAAACGTTCTCTTTATTTTCCGTATTCTTTTTATCCTTCTTCGACTTTATGCTTTTCGTTTCAACAATATTCTCCTGCTTTGGCTCCTCTGGCTGCTTTCCGCCTTTCTTATCTTTATTCTGTTGCTTCGAGTTCTTTCCGTCGTTCTGTTTGTTACTTTGTGATTTCGGATTGTTTTGTTGTTGTGATTTGTTTTGTTGTTGCGATTTGGTTTGTTGTTGTGATTTGTTTGACTGCGCAGCTTGTTGCGCAGCATTGTTACCAGCACTTCCCTTCTTTTTCTTTTTCCCAGAAGTTTGTCCTTCAGACTTCGAAGGTTCTTTCGTCTGACCATTGACCAATGTGAACAATACTTTATCTTCTGCCGGCGTTTGGCCTTTCAATGTTATCGTCACGGTTGGCTCGGCACTATTCGACTCCATAACCCTCTTGATCGTTACAATTTGCATCTGATTGTTTTCGGTCGACGGCGTCTCCTCGGCCTTTGCCGCCGCCATCCGTTCCATTTCACGTCGCAATTTCT
Organism: Trichopria nigra; assembly: GCA_030522945.1. Classification (NCBI taxonomy): domain Eukaryota; kingdom Metazoa; phylum Arthropoda; class Insecta; order Hymenoptera; family Diapriidae; genus Trichopria; species Trichopria nigra. The sequence continues at coordinate 13,406 of JAPYZR010001263.1, read as the reverse complement.
TCCGTTCCTTTTTCGTGAGTTTTGGCATATTTAAATCCCATGACATCGAAGGAACTTCAGATGCAGTATTCTTCGGCTGTGCTGCCTGACCTTTGTCTTTACTCGTTGGTTCATTCTTTGACAGCTGATTAGAAGAAACCACACCCTCGATTTTGTCAGAGCTTTTATTTTTTTGCGAACCTTTTTTATTGCTAGTATTGCCGTTATTCGCTTTAGTATTAGACTTACTATTTATACTGTTATGGGTGACTTCGCTTTTCGAAGTCTTACCGACGGCACTCGGTTGCTTCAAGGCCGTTAATACTATGGGCGCCGTAGCCGGCAGAATTGAGATTTCCGGCAGATTCCGCTGCACAAACTTGTGCTGGCAGGGCTTCTGCGGATCGACGACGGTGATCGTCACCTCCGGTGTCTTCTTCTGAAACTCAATAAGTTTCTGACGCTCGAGCTCCTGTTGCTCCTGCTTTAATTTCTCCTCCAACTGCGGAAATTTAAACGTTCTGTGTTTACGTATTTATACAAATAGTCATTTGAGGTTCATGAACACAATAAATCACAAACACATAGTAAAACAATTTTTTTAATATGTGTGCTAAATGTGCTGTGACATGTAATATAACTCTTAGCATAATGAACAAATGACCAAATGGAGTTATCAGAAGAAAGCGCCATCAGCAATTTTTTTCTTTTAAGTGGTTTATTTATTTGTTTGGTTTGTTTTCTTATTAATTGCTCAATGGATGAACTTACTTAATAAACGCATGAAGAACTTACTTTACGCTGCTTTTGTCGTGCTTTCTTTTCAGCCTTCTTATTGTCCTTTTTCCCTGTTTGGTTGCCTTCAATGAATTCTAACAAGGCTGCCAAATCTCTTTCATCTCGTGGAGGCTCGGGTTGAACCATCGAGCTCGTTGATATCGGAGTATTCGACCTCGGACCAGAGTGACTCGATGTAGCCTTTGAGTCCGAATTCGTCGTCGACAATTCAGCCGGACTCTTAGGCTGTGGACTACACGCTGCTTTGCATTTCTTTGCCTTCTTCTTTGATAAAAGCTGTCGTAATCTCTCGCGCATTTCGTTGTAGTTACGACTCACAGGAGCAACTGACTGCTGAAATATCATACTTTATGCTAATTCTTTTTTACCAATTATGTTAATTTGTTACTCGCATGTGTACATTATTCAATTTGGCTCAACGGAATTTACTTCAAAAATAATAGTAACAATAAATATTAACAATATAATAAACAAAATCGCGATTGTGCACAGAGTAACTGAAAATTAACAAAGACTTTGCTTACCAAACCGTGACCAAAGACCTCGCAGTAACAACAATCGCAATGCCGACTTGGATCTCTCGGAGTTGAGCTACTGGTTGAACAAGAATCTAAGTAACTACTTCCGGAATCCGAACAATCGCCGTCTCCTAAACTTGCTGTAAAGTCAGAATAAGAGAAATGATCAGTTGACTCGGTGTGAAATTTTATGCAAGTAAAATCTTTGATTTACAACTTCACATGGTATTTAACATGCACATTCAATTATTTTGGCGACTCAAATAATTCATATAACAATTAAAACTTTAATTAGAAGGGAATACGAGAACATGTAACTCGGAATTTTATTTGCAGATGAAAATTGCTATATTTCACATTAAATAATTGTATTGTAACGGCAAATAGAGTCATGCATATTTTTTCAGAAATTTAAATAAAAAAATAAATCAAAATAAAGAAGAAATTTAAATGTCTACAACACAACTAAATATAATTACGTTCGTTGCCTGATAACTGCTTAATGTGGTCAGCATATACGATATGCTGTTTGTGACAGGCAACGGGGGGATGATTATTATGACTGTGTGATCTATAAGGGCCTGAAGTTTTGGCAGTATCTGATGAATTTCCATGCGAATGAGTGTGAGTTAAACCTGACAAATCAAAAGCAAATGGAATCACAATACTAGCTTGAATTTTGAGACCAGTCATAAGCTCAGAAAATTGAAATTTCAACATTGTTATTGTTTTTGTTATTGATATTCTTATTTAAATCAGACTTATTCAATGTATACTTTTCTACGAGTGCAAACACGCGCGCTCCCACCCTAATCGCTAATATCACCACAAATCTGCCGCATACTGCGTTCATAGTTGAAAGACAAAGGAATACACTTACACCTTGCTTGATGAGGAGCATGATTGGAATTAGGAGTTTGTGTCGTCGAGTGCCTAGTTTGAGTCTGAGCAGAACTAGTAGCAACCGTTTTCGGCTGTGCTTTTCCTGCTTCGACGCTTGTTTCTGTGTTTTGTGCATGCAGGGGTACCAGTTGTCCATTTGATGTAACGGTATCTACAAGTACAGCACATTGGCAAATCATTTACGTAACACTTAAAGTAGTTGTACCCTGACTGCACAAATCAATGTAGAGCATTACGTAAAATGTGCTAACAATGTATATACAATTTGTACACTAAAAATCTTAATAGGAGAGATAAAAATTTCTTTACTCTTTACAAAAATACAAAATTATAATAATAAAAATAAAAATTAATAATTAATCGACAAATGTTCCACGTAGTGAAAATATGAAGTTTAAACATGGCAATATCGCGTTCCCTTAGTTGAATAGGCTCACCATTCTTATGTCTGTACAAAATCTGTACAGTCGCTTCGCTCGCAAAAAATGCATCGAAACACATGTCTGAATGCAATTTCTAAAGCAATTGTATTTATTAAAATAAATCGTTTATATTTTCATACGAACACATCTCCGTTTCTACGAATATTTTATTTCGTTATTAAATAATTGTCATATTTAATTATTATATTTTATTTATATTTTATTTACCATATTTTGGTCTGTTTGAAATTGAGTGCCCGCGCCCGTGCCGCGCACCGTAGCGACGTTGTCATATGTACAATTCCCGCAGCAGACGTTTCATTGAGATACCCCGAGATTGATTACAGTCAACGTTTTCGTTAATATTACTCTAAAACTGTATGGATGACATTCACAAAAATAATCCTCTTTATAAAGGTTTGAAGTAGTTGTTATGCGATTTTTGGAGTACATTTCAATATTACATCAGTGATAAAAATACTAAAATACACGTTTTTTTCGTTGCCGACGGATAAATCGACCCAAAATTTCACGTACGTATTGATTGAAACGAAAATGAATTTTGCTTAAAAAATCGGCAAATTTTTAAAACTTGACCGCACTAGTGCGCAGTTAGTGTATGTCTATTTCTTCAGAACACATGGAAAATTGTGAAATGGAGATATAGTCAGTATATAGTAGTACATTGTTTAAAAATTTGCCCCACGGGAAATTTTCAGTTTGCATAAATTAATATTAAATCTACTTAAAAAGCACAAAGGCATCTACAAAATAACCAATATATTGCGGATCTATTTCAATTTAATACAGTTTTTGCATTCAGGTTCATATAAATTATTTTACGTACTTTCTTTTTTTTTTAGTATTCCGTATTCTACAATGTTCTGAAACTAAATTAGTATATGTTGCTTTGAATCGTGATCTTGGAAGAATATACTTAAATAGACAGTTCAAATTGACTAATAAAACTGGCAGATTTGCTAAAGGGACCATTGCTGGCTTTCAACTACCTATGCAAGTATGACCTCGTTAGCTTTTTTTCTCTTTTAAGGGATTCTCCCACACACTATTATTAATTAAGTACATAAATTTAAATATTATCGGCAAACAACGGAATTATTATTGTTAATAAAATACTTTAGTATTATTAGCTCAAAATATAATTACATCCACAGACACTATAAATTAAAAAGTATTTAAAATAAAATGCATTGATATAACGCGCGTACGATAATGGCCCATATTCATACCTCTAGAAAGGGATAGAAGTTGGTCGTTGTAATCATGTGACGTAAGCGGGAAATAATACGTTAATAAGATATGTATTATTTGTATTATGTGCTTTACGTATAATATGTATAATATGGGAACTGTCCCTTAAAACGTTGTGAAGCAACGGGGAATCCCCGATACTGTTCTCGCCCCCCCCCCCCCTCACCTGGCGATACAAAAATTACGTACATCGTGTAACACCACAGTCCCCAAAATGCCCGAAAGATATACAATTTCTTTTTTAGGGACCATGACCAAATTATGCAAAAGTCCTCAAAACGTACCATACGTGAATGGGAGTAAATAATTATAAATCAAATTTACGGAGAGTCTCCTGGACATCCAAAAGTTATCTAACCGCTCGAGTACTAAAATTCATATAGATAAAGCTAAATTCACATAGGTCAAGTCTTTCCATCTACATGAGATATTGGTACTAATAGGAAGTAAATAAAAGTCTTTCATTAAAAAGCATAAACAAATTAACTAATTTATTCCTTCATATATAAGATATTGTAAACTTCCGGCAATGTTAATTTTTGAAATCTAATATTAACCACAATTGTACAATTCTTGATAAAAAATTCTCAATTTCTTTTCTTTTGTGTTTATTGCTTTCTATTGACATAATTTTGGGATTATGATATTCAAAACCATGCCTTGCCTCAATTCTGTGTACAGTCAAGCCTGTGTAACTTTCTGGTTTACCTTTAATTATATTTTTATGGTCTTTAATCATCAATCATACAATTCTTTGCGAAATAACAAAATAACTTATAAAAACTGCATCGATACTATTAACATTTAGATCAAAGAAAGATCATCCGATTCTGTCTGAACCTATATTTAAAAATTTATTTAAATTTTAGGTAGATTTAGTGGTAAGTATATACATTACGTATTCATAAAATAAGCAATATAATATATCAAATTCCGTATGATACTGTATATATAGGAATGTTCGTACTTGAATAGTAACTTCATGTGCGAGTGTCTGAGAGATGTTCCGTATTTTTGTTTTACAATCATTTACTCGTTTATTGTAATATATACTTTTTCTGAAGTGGACTTTAATCCATGACCGAAATTAATACATTATATTTTAAATACTTTTTTCATGTACAGTGAGTGTGGATTTAATTGTATTTTGAACTAAAATTTTTGCGGTTAAGAAATATTTATTTATAAATTAATTTAGTATTAATTTACAGCTTTATTGACTATTCCACAATATTTAATACAAAAAAGAAATAGGATTAAGAAAAATAATGCGAATATAAAGCAGAAGTGTTTAAAACCTTAAAAAGTCGCTCACCTATTGCATTCTTGTCAGACGTAGCGTTAGACTCCACTGGGCTATTTTGTGAATATTCACCTGGAGATGGCCTCTCATCTTCACATCCCTTTTACAAAATGTAAATATTTTAATTTATGAAATGATTCTCATCATCATAAAACTAATCTATTCTAAATAATTTAAGTAATAAGTAAATTAATTAAATAAATTCATTGATTCAACATACGGTTGGAGAAGGCTCAGGGCTATTACACATGTAGCACTCGCAGCACTGTTTATCGCATGGACCATTCTCACTGTCGCAGGTTTCTTCCAGCCTTTCGAGGTTGACTGGATTCACTGGGGACTCGATTTTTGGTAGCTTTATACCAGGTTCATTCTCCGGTGCTGTCAATGCCTCAACAAGATTGGCTAACCTTTGACGCGGGGTCATTTTCCAATCATTAAATACACTCTGTATATTTACTGAATTTGGAAAGGTGGAAGGACTAAATCCAAAGTTTGGATTCTTTTTCCGAAGTGTCTCCATCTCTTCTAATATACTATGAAAGAAAAATGAAAATAATAGAAATAAAGCATTAATATAACAAGTACTTCAAAACTTCTTGTCCCTATATATAATTCGGTAAGTTAAAAGTCTTCTCAAATTAAATTATTGGTGTAACAAATCATGACTAAAAATAAAAACTAATTACAAACGTTTCGACCTTATTGTAGGTGATCTTCAGAATTTATTGTCTAGAATTAAAAATAAAAAAAATTACACAAATGTAAAATAAAAGTAATACCATACAAATAAATAAACAAATATTACATAAATAAAACACAGATAAAATATATTGAAAAAAACTTTTAATTCGATCAATAAATATATAATTTAATTATTAAACCCCTGAAAAAAATAAACTATTCATCTGGGGAGTTACAAAATTACTTCCTATCTTTAAATTCATAATTTCAATCGCACTGATCAAAAAATAATTGAATAAATAAATAAAACATCTTAAGTGTAAACACGTCAATGATCAAAAACCTGAACATTTTTTAATAAATGTAAGTTTTAGATTAAAAAATTTTATCAATAAATATAAATAAAATAAAATTATACATATTGTGACTCTCCTGTTTGGCGTCGCTTCATTGCATCTGGTAAAAAAAACTTGTATAATCTATTTACCCGAAGAAAGTTTTGCCTAAGTTGAACGATCCATCTTTGGATTATTTTTCTCATGAATATCATGACTTATATAGAATCAGTGCATAAGTTGAACGTTCCATTTTTGTCCGTAAAATCTTAACTTAATCCTCTCCTGCTCTACAAGACTTGTTTGTGTGGCGATCAGTACCATATTCTACGCGTAATGCCCGTGTACTGTCTGACAGAAGTTGCAAAACTAACTTTTGTTTTTACTCGCCCTATATTCCGATTAACTCGTTTGTGAAATTCCCTACCAGATGACATTTGGTCGATGAATTCTTTAAATATGTAGATCACGAGTTGCAAGAATAGTATTTTAACTTATTGCAGTTAACATTTCTTTTGTTTATATATTGTTAATGTTTTAACATATAATATATATCGTTATTTTTTGTGCGACACACTTTTTGTGATATATTGTACTGACTTTCGCCCATTTATGCCAGCAAATAAATTAATAAAATATTATAAGAGCAGAATAAATAATATTTTAGCGTCATTTATATAGATATAATCTATAGACTATAGCATTATTTCCGGTCCATAGGAGGCCACCCTTACTATTGAAATTAAATGTCAACTGAATACATAGTTAAATCACAATTCTAACAAAAGACAATAAGCGTGTTTACATGCTCATAAAAGTAAGCACAACGACTAAATGTGCATTTTTAAAAGTTTTATAATGAAAAATAAGTTTCTAGCAATTTCGATTTTTTAAATCTAATATTTACCGAATTAGGATTTTTTTTTTAAATAAAGTAGTTTTCAATACGCTTGCTTTTACAATTAAATTTTTCAGTTGCTGAAATTTTTATATTAACGAAATCGAAATTGCACAAATGTTATTTTTTATTCAACATACCATTCATCTAAGTCATCCATAGCCTTGGCACCTTTGCCTCCTTTTGTAGATGAGTTTTGGACACGTTTCATCCTGTTTTGCCACGCACACATAAACTGTTCAAAGTCTTCTCGGATTTTCTTCACGATCGTTAGTCCAGTTACTTGCTCCATGCTAAGACTCAAATTACATTAATTTATAAACCCATTCTGTTCTTGTGAATGTATCTGTGTTCCTCATTGATGATGAATACTTACTTATATTTATCAATTAACCGCTCGATTTCTGGACTAAGACTGCCAATTTTGGTCATTTCATCATCAAAAGACAGGTAGCGATGTACCAAGCTGTGATACTCGGGACCCTTAGTCGGTAACAGTTTTCTCAACTATTGAAATGAATAATCAAAACATAAAGATTTAATTTTTTTCATATATTTCAATATTCATTATTATTAGTATATTTAATTTTTTTGTATATTTCTGTGTAACAATTAGTATAGTTAATCAATATTCAGAGTGTAGCCATGATGGAGAAATATTTATTTTCGTGACTATTGCACTGGGAGAAATATTAAATAATTATAGAAGAATTACATAGGTTCATAATAAGCTTCAATTCCAACGCTTATTTATGTTACAATAACATGAAATTCACACAAATTTGACACGATTTTTGTTTAGTCGATTAAGATACATTGCTTCTAATTTCAAGTATTTTATACAAGACAGATAAATATAAAGCATGCTATGAATCCATATTATATTTTAAAATTATTCTCCATCTGAATTATAATCTAAAAATTGTACTTCAAGTCACATGTATATAATAACATATTCTACTTAATTTATTTTACAAATCATTATCAAATTTTTATTTATTTATTTGTATGTTTTTTTTTTTTTTTTTTTTTATTTATTTAATTTCGATAAATAGCCAGATTATTTTTTTAATGGTTTAAAGTTTTATTAGATATTAGATATACTCAAAATTTTTTAAATCTTAATGTTTTGACCATTCATAAATTTTACAATATTTGTAATATTTTTTTTAAAAGTTTTGTTAATTGTTAAAATGGTGACCAAATTTTGTGAGAATCTAATACCTCTTAACAGTAAAATATTATCAATGTATTCATGACTTTTATCTCTCATCAGTAATGAAAAATTAACTTTTTTAATTCTAACCATAAAAGTCATACATGATGTCAAGTATGTGGTAGCGAATGAAAGCCAATATTATGAAAGGTAATATTGTTCAAATATTGTTCAACATTTGTATTATATTTGTATTTATTTGAATATTTAAGACTTGATTGGGGTGAAACATGTTAATGTAAAAATAACATCTTTTAAATTACAGAAATTACATAAATTTACAGAATTATATTAAATCTTGTATAAGGGAAGTATTATTAAAACAAACACAGAAAAAGAGTGAACGTCTTAAATCTAGTAATTGGTGTAAAAAAAGTGTTACTTAAATGATTATAAATTTAACTAATCTAAATTAATTGTAAATGTTACCCTACAGTTTTGTTCACTATATATGACTGCAGGAATTAAGTTGTGAAATTAAATAGCATATTAATGTGTTCTTGTTAAATGGTATGGTTGACTTTTGAAATTTGATCCTCACATGCTGTAAATAATTCATAGGGACATATATAACAATTGGAGCATACATGACTTAACACCCTTATGTGCAGAATAATTTCAATCTCTATTAAAAGTTGATTCCACTTTTGCAGTGAGTATAATTATTTTAATTTTTAAAAATAAAACCAGAATTGTTTTTAAATTAATCTGTGATATTCACAATTTTTAATGCTTTATTCAAACTACATGGATTTTCCACAATAAGTGTTTTCAGTGAAAACAGTACATTTAATTAAATATAATAAATATAATAATCTTTAGCAAGTTGTTAACAATTCAGTAATGACAAGTAACATTGTTAAGTGAAATGCTTTTGATTTTATTTTGTGATTTTATTTATTTTGTGTTACAGTATGTAAATTGAAAAACTTACAAAAACATGAAAAAAAATAATTTTTGTATAATTGTATAGTGATTTGCACATGCACTACAGTGATACACACACAATTTTATCATGTTAGCATTTTATTTGTTAAAAAGTAATAAAATATAAGTTATAAACTTTCTCAGCATACCTGTCCGATGAAGGGAGGTAGATTGTTCTGCACTAAAGGATCACTGTAAACGTAATTCCGATAGAGACTCTTATTAATACATTCCCATGTCAGGTTAACTTTACTGAATAGTTCCCTTTCCAGAGGTTCTAATAATTCAGATATTTGTAATGCTGTCGTTATCAGAGCATCATAACCATCCAAAAGTTCTGTAATAAAAATAAATAATTCAAAATTATTTTGCATTTGTACGATGAAATATAATTTATATAAAATTTTAAACATTAATAAAAATGCTATATTACTTGTAAGAAAAATTTCAGCTAAATTGTTAACGCTCCGATCGTACAACAACGTCAGTAGACGAACTTTAACTTCGACTACAAACTCTTGTGCCTGCCCTACTAGCCACATAAACAAGTGGTATGGTATCCTTTCGCATAATCTGTAATCGTTCAACATTAATTATGGAATGAATTTAACTTAACATTACAGTTCTAGTGCAATTAAATTCAGTCGCTTACAATACTACGGTATCGTGTAACTCTGTACTCGTTTGAGAGGGATCACTATCCACTTCAGTGACACCTGTCAAACATTCCGACTCCATCAGTGCTGTAAATACCGTTCGAATATGCTGTCTTAAATCCATACCAAGGCTTCGGAGCCTCATCATTTCTTGGAGGTCATCAGCCGACAGATCTCTAAATAATAATAATAATAATATATACTTATATAAGTTAAGTGCTCACTATTGTAAACTATATACTTAAAAAAAAAATAAATATATACTCTTGTAGTTCACTGACATTTCACTACATATCTTATATTTTATATGTAAATGCAAGTTGATTGCCTACAACTAAAAAAAAATATGAAATAAATTGGATTACAAATTTGAAGTTTAGATATTCATCTAAATCAAAGTGTTTATTACCAAATATTGAATATCTTTTACTTTTACGATCTTAGTAATTCTTAATGTTTAAAATTATTTGCAATACAATAAATTAGATCAATCACAAGTATCTCTAAAATCAAAGTATACATATATATACATATGTATATATATATACACACATGTATATATATATATATGTGTGTATATGTGTATATATATGCACATATGTACCTTTTTTTCAACTTGCAGTCATCACAGTTGCACGAATCTGTAGCATGGCACGATGTCACTGGATTGACATCTATTAAGCCTTTAGGGATGTAAAAATCACTGAGTTTGACCGTACCCAAGATTGGATCATAAATCATCTCATCTGCATCAACCTCAGTTTCAGCTTCAACTTCAGCTTCAATTTCGCCTTCAGCTTCAGCTTCGGTCTCACTAGCTACAGAGCTCTGTGTCGAACACGAACCTGTCGTGATCGCTTCTTCACAGACCTGCAACTACAAAATAGCTCAAGTTTCAAAAATTCAAGCAATGCTGATAACACAGGACAGGAGACATTTGTTCCGTTTACCTCAACGACCTCAGGAGCACCGTCAGCTTCCTGGCGAACCTCCGCAGCTTCGTCATCTTCTTCGACATCGCTGCTCTCCTCATCTTCGCGGTCCTTCGTCAGGACGTCGCCCATTTCACTTTCCTGTTTATGCTCGCTGCCCCTCGTCGTCTTCGTCGTCGGATCGCGGCAATTGCTTTCCGTATTGTCGCAGTCGTTCATTCTACAACGGCGAAACTCGGCTCGAGGGCAGCGTTGCGTCGCGCGAACACGCAAACGATCGATCTCGCGCGCGAGACGTCCTCGCGGATTTTCCTTGAAGGAGGCCGCGTAAACACCTTCGCCGCGGCGGAATCAACATTCGCTCGATTTTTGCAATATGGCGGTTCTCTCTCTCGCGCTCACTAACGACCATAGAACACTCACTAAACTATAGCGAGCGACCTATAGGCTTATAGCGACATTAGCGATTCTCGCGCGTGCGCTACATTCTACAGTGTGTAGTACAGGACGTACATATATACATATATGTGCATCAGTCAAAGGGGGGCGAAGGCCTCCTGATGGGATGAGTCGCACGAACAGAATAATATTATTATGTCGAATCTCGTTTTGCCGAAAAATGGGTCTGCCCTCTGCCCTATATATATGTACAATATGTATATCGTAAATCCCTTTTTCGGAAAAACGATCGAGGTTTGGCAGCGCGCTATCCTGTTCCAAATCATCGAGGGAAGATCTGTCGTCGTTCTCACGGATCACAATAGCCTTTTATAGTTTCGTTAGAAACCAACGTTCGGAAAGAGCTTCTCCACGAGCCCATCAGAGGTATCTGAAATATTTGTTTCGCTTTATAACATCGAATTATAACCCGTTCAAGAAGAAAAAATCGCCGTCGTGAATATATGTACACCATCTCTAGCACCAATACCTGCACAGCTTAGAATATCAAATCGTTCGTTTTGTATCATGAGAGCGACAAATCAAAGGTTAAGTGAGGTTGCCAATGTAATTTGTATATATCTATATTGAAAAAGGAGCGACTCGGAGTAATCCAGGTACCGCGAAACGAACAAGGCTAATATGCTTCTGCAATCGCAAGAATAAGCAGAGAACAAAAAGTTATATAGCACCTCTGGTTTCAGCAACATTATAATAGGCTAGCTTACATTTAGAGGATACTGCGAGACCGCCGACGGTATAGTAAAGACTTCTTTATACGCCTGGAACGATTTAATGTATTGAATAACTTGTCGTACCCCAGTAGCAGAGCAACATCGCGAGCACTTTCACAGAAATTCTTTTGGCCTTTAATTAGGAAATAAACTCTACAACGAAGAAAACTCTGTTGGCACATCACTGCTGGGCTCAACTGTTTTAATTAAAGAACCTGATTACTTTCCATAGACAGGTTCCAGTACAATAGATCGAAATGTGCAATAAGCGCATAAAAGCACAGTTGCAAAATTTTTTTTTCGATAACTGATGGTTACAGCCTTCTGTTAACCATCACTTCTGCACAGTTCGAATAGGTACCAAATGAATTGGAAAAGCCTTCAGCATACCATCCGCAATTGAACTGGCTGATGAAACGACTACATCGCACAATCAAAGCATCAGCTTATTTAAATCCTTGGTCTGCCCTACTATATACGACACCATCAGTCATGCTCGGACTCCGCAATACTTTTAAGGATATGATGACCTACAGGCATCATCGGCGGAAATTGTACAGAGGCACCCATTCTTAAAGAACCACACTGGACTACTTCGGATCATCAAACGCATTGACAATAAAAATTGTGTTATCGAGATTATAAAGATGTCGAAAGACTCGCGTATCGACTCACGCTTCCCTGATAAAAAAAGGAAAGCGATCGTAGCGTGAAAACGTTCGATTTTTACCAGGGTTTCAAACGATCCTATTTGGAGATAGTAGAACTGGAACTGTCATCAGGCGCGGCAAAACCGGACCAACAATCCCTTGCAACACCAGATAGCTGTGGCGAACTTGACAAAAATGAAATATCATTGTATATCTTGTGTGAGATTATTTTCTTGTATAAACAATCAAATACGTTCAGTTTATAAAAGATATACACTCTGTTCTTACTAAACTTCTCTCACAAACGAAATATATACACATTACAATATTTTTGCAGATACTTGCATATGTGCCAAGTTTCAGCGCTTTAGCATGCCCTGGTAAAAATCGTAACTTACGAAAGATGTATACGAATGGTCCAAATAAGGAGCCCCATCATCTCAAAACAAAAACACGAGTTGTCTTCCAATCGTATGGTTTTTCCTTCATAATTTGGAGTTAAAAACCCTTGCCTAATATGTATACTGCTGAATGGGCGTCCCATTCATCTGAATTGACACTACGATCCCCCGCACCTCTCACGTATCGTATCAGACTATTATCCATATTGAAACAGCGAGACTGCTTGAGGTCCATCAGATGCAATTTGCACTCCGAAATGTCGGACCTCTTACTTGTCTGTACTAAGGCAACGGCCCTATAGACCAGATATAAACGGATCACCGTGCACTCTCACGCTAC
>JAPYZR010001262.1:0-28866 GCA_030522945.1 Trichopria nigra | reverse complement strand
AAATAAGGTTTTTAATTAATTTGGGAGGGAAAATAAACAAATAACATATATTTTTTATGCTTTTCGTTGCACTCCAACGTTGCGAACTTCAACAACATTATTATTAATGCAAATTTTCAAAGACTCCGTTATTTATTTATGTTAATTTCATGTTTTTAAAAACAACAAAGCATTTCGATTAAAAATCGCCAAAAGGAGGAAATTTGTAAATTTTGAAAATAGAAACATGAATCTTTTTTTATTCCCCTGGTTCCAAATTGTTTAGGATTGAATTGTCAATTAATTCATGTCAAACATTAATTTATATCAAAGCTGTTGTATTGAAAATATGATTTTTTTCTTATTTTGGGTCGTTTAAAACGATTTTGATATTATTTTTTCAAAACTTAAAATGGTGTATGTGCAATGGTCGTTGCAAGAATGAAACTAATGGTTCTTCGTCCATAAAATCGTTAAATTTCAATGAAACCTTTTGGATTATGATGTAATTTATGTAAGAAAATAGTTTATGTGTTAAAAATGTGAACTTTATGAAAATTGTTAACAATTTTTTTAAATAAAAGTGATTGCCTTTTACATTTTTAATAATTCCATACAACGACGAGTTAATTGACATTCTCGGAAATTGTTAATTATTGACATTGGAAATATGTATCGTTATCTTCTAAAAAGAAATTTGCTAATATTTTTTCAAACGTTAATATGGTGGATGTGCAATGTAAATATTCGTTCTGTGGTAATAAATTGCAACATTTTTTTCGTAATCACACAAGATAATTATAATTGCGGAATAAATCAGAGAAATATGTATGGTGTTCTAGTTGATAAATATTTATTATTATTATTTTTAAATATCACATACTATTTTCTACTTCATCGATGTGTTGTATCCGCACTCTTACATCCGCAATATATGTAACATCGAAAACAATTTCTATGTCAGTTCCAAAGTTTCTTGATGAATATCTTGTTTGCAATTATTTCAAATGAAATCAAAAGTTTCTCCAATTGTTCGAGGAACATTCACATACACACATAATTCGTCAAATACTATCTATTATGAAAGTATATTGTGTAAAAGTCTCTTGCAATTTTGAATTTGCACATTTTCTCATTTCCTGCTTTATCAAACATCAGATACTGTATTTTGATTGGGACATATGTGGATTTTAATTACTGTACCCGTAATGCAAGATCTGTATACTTTCACTGAAGAACCAAACGAAATTGACGTTTGAAAACAGGGCAACTGTCAAAGAGACGATGAGAATCTTTACATATATACCACTACAATCAGTTTATGTCAAACAAACGCAAATATAAAACTCAGTTTTAATTTCGTAACCAATTTATATTGAAAATCCTGACCCGAGAGATAAGTGGCCTTGACCTTTCTGATTTTCAAATCTAACCGAGTTTCTGTTATTTGGTTGTCCTCGTTCTTTTTTCTTTTAATTAGGAAGAAACGTAAACTTCATTTAGGTACCATCCTCACTCCAGAACCTTTACACATCACATCTACACTTTTCTGTCATTGTCATATAACTGTATATATAAGGAAAGGATATATACCACGTTAGATTCACGCGCGTTCCATCCTCAGCATAAATTTCAACTGTACTTTATGTGTGTCAACCGCCACATAAGAATTTTCTATAGTCCTTAACGTCATCACATTCCCAATTCCCAAACGTACCATCCGCCGCCGAAAATGAAACTCTTTCAACCCCCGCAGAGCTATTTGAATTCTTCGTATAAGTTTCCTAAACGTGGCGTATATATGGGAAACTCTTACACTCTTCAAATCTCAATTCAAAATCTCAATTCAAATTCGACGTTCGGTATATCCATTAAATCCGAAAACATTCTATTATTCCCCTAGCCCTAGCCTAGCCTAGCCTAGCCTAGCCTAGCAAAGAATCATTCTCGGAAAAAGAATTATATATATATATATATATATATATATATAGGGCTTCATTCGTCCTGAAAACGGAACGTTCCGCACAAATATAGCTTGGGATTCTTTCCTATTATATAATTCATTATCAAATTTAATTTAGTTCACTGTTACACCATTAACTGTACAATTGTCATTTGTCATTTTCCTCTCGCGCGTCTACAGGCTACTTTTATAAGCATAATAAACGTAGCCACATTTGTTGGTAAATAATGGAGTTAGGGTAAAACCGCAGAAAAACCTACTCCGAGGTACGTATATGTGAACCCTGACGCTAATTACGTTCGATATATATATATACGTCAAACGAGAAAATTGACGTGTAACAGTTATAAAGTGTATTGTTGTGTGTATACGTTTGCGTGCATATCCAAAACGCCGAAACGGTCCGTTTAGTGTACCTGGACCTCGAATTCCAGGGCACAATATTGTTGCGATCATTGGAGCGACGTTCATACAGATGCATATGTAAACATGGATATACACACACCAAGATGTGTGTGTGTGTGTGTGTGTGTCTACCTTGACTGTTTCACTGATGTTATACTTAAAAACGATTGAAAATGTTAAATTTTATATTACATTTATTTCTAACATTTATATTACAATGGAGAAAATGTCGATTTTCTGTTATATTCTTCTATATACTTGGTCATTTCGACGCATAAAAATATTTCATGTGTTTCTTTAATAACGAATATAACAAATTCATTTTCAGTGCCACGTATTGCATATCGTACCATTACAAAGTACGCATTATATATTCTTTCAAAAAATTAGGATTTAATTTATCCTTTTGTTATTACGAGGGAATTAGTTATTGAATTGATTATTGATTTTTTGAAAATTGCAAACTTTTCAAGGCCTGTATTTCGATGAAGAATTAATTAAAACAATTTTGACCTTTTCAAACGCCATATCACGAATAAATGATTCTCATATAGTATGGAAGTAATTTGAACGTATTTATAAATATGGCGAATAAAATACCGGATGTATAATCGAAAATTTTTATACTCGGGCAGTAGTATGATGTTATACGATTACTAATAATTAAAATATTATTTTTTACATTTCTAAGGATAAGAATGACTTTTTGAATTAATAATGTAAAAATTCGATAAGTTTTATAGAAGAACAAAAAAACCTTATTAACATTTCTTAAGTGACATTTTCTTTTCTTTTTAACAATTATTTGTAAAAATCCTAATTTTTCCTGTTATTTTGTTAAAAAAAAAAAAATATATATATATATATAATAGATATATATATATAAACTATTGTTTTCTTCGTCTCTGATAAAATTATAATAAATTAAGAGATTTACGGATAAAGTTTGCTTATTGCGGGGAAATTTTTCCATAGTCAAAAAAAAACCAAATGCACTCGACTAAATGACAGTGCTTGACAATTAGCCGTTAGATCGGTACGAGCACTATACAATCATACGGAAAATGGTTGACGATCAACTTTCGATTCGTTGACGGCAAGCAGTGCTCGTTGGACTCTAGAAGTGCGTGCATCGCTCCGCTTCTCAACTTTTATTTATTTTTTTTTCCATTTTTTTGACGACCGTTACGTCAGGATTCAATATGACTAACAACGCGAATTTACAGAGTGAGTTTCATTGTCTTAGCATGCCAAGTTTTTGCAAAAGTGTTTGGGAAAAGGGGAAAACTGATGGATGAATTTGTATACATACATAGTGAATTGTTTCGTCGAGAAAATCATGACGAGAATTTTTTTCTCAAACGAATAGAATTTCGATTCTGTATACGCAATTAAAAATAGTGTGACACGTTTCGCCGGACGTGTAATTCAAAACTGAAATTTAATTTAATTGAGTTTTGTAAACAAAACATTTCGATGCGTTAATACTCGTCACACATACATGCATAGTGACTTGAGTTTAAAACGTTATAGTAAGGCCATGCCACGAGGAGTAAAAACGACGACCGCGACAATGATGTTAATGTTGTTAACTGATGACAATGACGGTGATGGTAATTAATAATATTAAAATACGTGCAATTACAAACCTCTGTTATTTTCGGATATGTGATGGCATGATTTCTACTATTTTACGTACACAAACACACATACACTGGAAAAATGAACAGAAAAAGGTATGCACGACTATTTCATTTTGTTGTTTGGCAAAAATCTGTTTATGCAGTCTGCTTTTTACGATCGCTTAGTAGTGTACTATATCGTTACGAGTGTCGTGGAAAATAAATAATAAATATACTATGATAATTTTAAATTCTTTACAAATATATATATGTCAAAATGATTGAATTGAAATCAAGAAAAATAAATCAGTTTTTTTTTTTATATTTAATGTAAATTTATTATTCGATGTTACTCTTTTCTCGAATTATTGTTGAATATATGTAATGGACCATCAGGTCCGTATATTAATAAGAATAAAATAAAATTAAAAAAAAACGTGGCGAAAAACGAGTTTAAGGCAGATATTTTTTTCAAATTATAAAGCATTCTTATTGTTATTGTTATTATTATTATTATTTATTATTATTATTACTATTACAAATATATCGTGGTTACAATATATATAAATGTGCAATAAGTATATGTTTTGACAACCTTATACGAAATTAATTGATTTTGAACTCGAAAGGACATTAAAAAAAATGTCTGTAATAATTGTGTTTCTTTTTTTTTTTGAAGCACACTGAAAAAGTGAGTTTTAAAGTAAAGAGAGTTCTAATTTTTTAAACATACGATGAAACCATATCATCATACCACGTGTAAGATAATAAAACAATTGATATATACATATATGTATATATATATTATATAATATAAAAATAATCTATATATATATATATATATATAAACATTTCAATTGAATCGATGGTTTGTTTTCTTCTCTGCTTTATCTAATTGTATAGCAGATAAAATTTATAGATTTATTGTGAATTTTCATGTTAGAATAAAATAAAATAAAAGAAAAAGATTTCACAATACCAAATGACATTTTGAGGGCAGACTTTCGTTATGAGAAAAATTGCCATTATTTATGGTAAAAGTTTCAACATTTTTTGGAGTTATTACTATATGAGTCGGTAAAAATTACCGTTCATCATGTCAGTTTTTCTCATGAATAAAGTCTGCCCTCAAAATGCAATCTGGTATAGTAAAAGTTGCAAGAAAATTTGTCTCCTTGCAAAAACTTTGAAAAAGTTAACAGAAAATATTTCCTCGGTAATAATTGTATTCTGTGCATTTACTTAAATTACGTCGTAGAATGTAATTATGGATTTTTCAAGTTACATAAGATTTTATTAAGACTGTTCTTATTAATATATAATTTGATTCATTGATATGAAATAATTATTGCAATCACAGTGTGAAAATTTGCAGAAATAGTTAGAAAAAGGAGAGGGAAAAATTAAGGTTGTTGTGTTTTTTATCGTTTATTAAATAGAGACTAAAAATCTGTTTAAAAACATTATAAGGTAAAAAGTGAATAATTGAAGAAAAATTAAACTTTTTTGATCATATGGCTTGTCAGATGTCCGTTATCAGAATATAAAAATCTTTTTAATTCATTTAACAAGTATCTGAACTTTGGACTCGTAGATAAAAATAGCCGTTAAAGTCAGAATTCAATTAAAAAAAAGCAATAGAATATCAAATTCGCAATAATATCTACATAAATTTGCGCTAATACGTCACTTATAATATAATTGAAATCGAGCAATAATCCGAAGGAATAATTTTTTTCACAAGTGTCACACGCAGTAATAAAAACACAGTCAGCGCGTAGAAAAATGAAAATAAAGTCGCGATTATCAAAAGTATATATAGTAAAGGGTTAAAAAAAAATTCTCGTAGCGTGTTATTGTACCTGCTAAAAATATAAACCTGACACCCCGGACGGTTTGGATATACGTTTTGGAATTTCAAACTCGTAATAACTTTTTTTTTACCGCGAATAATATTCTTTTACGTCTTGATATTCACTTAAAAATTGGTATGCATTGAGATTGGATGTATTGTTGAATTTTATTGGTACGATATATATATATATATATATGGGAGTAAATATTGAAATCAATTAATATCTTTCGGCCCCTAGTAGAAATCTATCCATTTTTTTCTTACACTATCCATTTCTCCTATACCTTTAACATGGTAAATATCTGAACTGTCTAAGAATTGGCTAAGAAATGTTTTCATTTCTACCAGGGGCGTTGTTTTGGATGAAAATTGAGTAATTTTTAAATGAATGAATTTTTCACTTCATCTACAGTGATCATTAATTCCAAAATTAATGTCAACTTGACTATTCACTCCATAAAAGATCGAATGACATTTTATTTTAAAAGGAGTGAAAAAAAATCGCACAAAATGAAAAAATGTTATTCAAAAAGTATGAAAAATTTTCACTCAAAAAAAGTGAAAAATTCACTGCTTTTATATTAAAAAATCAGTGAAGAAGAGAGTGAAAAAATTATTATTTAGTTTAAAAGATATTACTAGATTTACTCTCCGCGTTTCTCCGATTCGCTCTGAAAATATTAAATTTTCACTCAAAAAATATCGTGGAAAATTTACTTTCTTAAAAAATAGGCTCCATTTTTACTGAAACAAATTAAAAGGTTATACATTTTCATCGTAAGCCTGTTTAACTGGTTAATAAACAAAAATGTTATGTTTAAAAATAAAAAAAAAAAAAAAAAAACAGAAACGAAGTAAAACAAATGAATGTTTGATTTCTGAACATTCGATAAACGATGTACTGAAAACTGATATTATATGTGCACTTATATTTTGAAATAAATATTTTTTACGTGTCATCAATTAATAGTAAACAGTTCGTACAGCTTGTTAGCATTTCCACGTGTTTCGTAAGACCGTTTTTTTTTTAAATTAATTTGTGCTCTCTTATAAAGTACTATATTTTTTAAGAATATATATCAATGGAGCTACATCAAGAATTGAAGGTCAGGAAGTTGGCATTCTTAAGATTTTACAGGTTCGTTTAAAAATGAAAGGGATTCTATCGAAAAAAGGAATTTGAAGAGGTATAGTTGGTTGAACCTTTACGGTAAACTCATCAAGCAATTAAGTTTTTCAGTTTTGATGACAGATATGTCATCAAAAATCAGTCTTTTTTTAGATAAATTTGAGCAGGTGGATTATTTTTTATTTCGTTAATTTTGGGAGCTAATCTTATTTTTGGTACAAAAGCTTGATGAACAACAGTTAAAATTGTCTTTCTTTCGTTTCTTATAAAGTTTCTTTTAGCATATTCATCGTATATATAATCTGTTATAACACACGTTGAAAAAACAATTGGTCTCATGATTTTTGTTGCTTTCGTATAATCTTGCTACTATCGCTTATTTAAAATGAATATTTAATAAGTTGTGTGCCCCCTCGTGTTTTTCAAAGTGACACGTCAACATGACCTATACTACCGCTAAAACTATTCGAGTAATTTTTCTGAATTACTGTCGTTTACGAATACAGTTATATGAAGTTGAAAACTTGAAATGTTATACTATTATTATTAAAGAGAAATTATAGGTTATTTGTAAATTTTTTAAGAGTTAAAATCTATATACCTTTTTTGTGGTCATCATCTTTTCCGTTTCTTCCTTTTAATACGAGTAAATATCAATCTTGGAGGCAAAAGATATATAAAAGGATACGATACACATAAAGCCATAAAGCCATAATTGACAGGATATAAAGTTAATGAGATTCAGTATTTAACCATAGAAAAAAAGAAAGTGTGAAATCCTTCCATAATGGTCTAATTTTGACATCGTGTACAGAATGAAGATAATTTCAAGAAAACGTACATTTTAAAAAGTTCAGAATTTATCGTTACTGATTTTGAAACGTAAGAAAAAAACTCGTGTAAAATTTTATGTGAATAAAACCGGCTTGTATAAACCTTTAATTTAAAGCTTTTACGGGAAATATTCTTCATTAATAAGCGTCATAAATAAATAATAGATATAATTCTTCAGGTACAGTCGTAAATAATTAAAAAATAGTCCAAATAAGACTTTCTGTAATGTTGCAGTCGAATCTTTATTCAAAATCTGAATGAAACCGCACATATAAGATGGCAAAGTATTTCAATTTTTTCTTTTGTTTTGTTCAGAAAAGTGTTATTTCGAAAAAAGAACTTTTCCATCGTGCAACTATATATATATAGATATAAATCCCTTTACGTTGAGATAGACGCGCACACTTGAAATATAATCGACGATACGATTTTTTTCAATCTGTTATCAGATTTGCGCGATCCTTCATGACTCATATTCATGTAACATTAAATGCGCATGTATAGCGTAATGCAATATTTTTAAAAGTTAAACAAAATTTTAGATATTTAACTATTCACGTATATTACAATGATTACACGGAGAAAAAGTTTCTCGTAAATTTTACCATGCCAGAATGGCACTTTGAGGACAGACTTTCATCATGAGAATAATTGCCATTATTTATGATAAAAATTACAACATTGTTTGTAATTCTTACCATGAGTATGGTAAAAATTGTCATTCATCATATCCGTGTATGAAATTGTAAACGAATCATAACTATTGTATTAATTATATTTTAATAAATGATATTATATACCTATTTATTATGCAATTATTATTATTATTGCTAATAATTTTATTCTATTATAATTGTGATCAACAAGATTTTATATTTTGTTTTAATATTATGCATTCATTTTTCGATAAATTTCAATAATTTTGTCGGTTAAAGTGCGTATAAGCAGTCGCTGCTATAGTGTCAAGACCGTTACATCTTTACTCGTTACGTCATCGAACTGTCATAACATTGGACACTCATATATATATATTTCATATCCGAGTCAGACAATTTCGGGTTCGAGTAATGTCCATTTTTTTCTATTAATTTATTTTATTGTTTCTTTAATTTAAGCCTAGTCCGATTTTAATCGATTCAATAGATCGAGAGATCAATTACTAGAGTTATGTCAGCATCATGATTTCAACGATTGGATTCGTCTATACCTTTTTCTCCTCACCTTGAAAGTGTCCGAACTAGTGCAAGTACTAGTGCACCCGACAAACGTCGTATATATGTCGCTGTATTGTCCTATTTTCATTATACATCCTGGGTCGTAAGCCCCCAGATAGCAAAATAAAAAGGAATTCAGAATGATCTCAGAATGCGTTCCAAAAGAGGTCAGATGCGCTACTTTCTGAGGATTTTCTGAGCAGGTCATAAAGACCACAGAATGACATCGTGTTCAGAAAAACCTCAGAAAGTAGCGCATCTGACCTCTTTTAGAGTACATTCTGAGATCATTCTGAACTCCCTTTTTATGTTTGCTGTCTGGGTCATAAGAGCACATACGCATATATGTATATATATATAGTACGCAGACTGATATACACACGGAAAGAAGTGTATTGTTGGGACCACAGAATAATCACGTTATTAAGTGTAATGTAATTTTTGTAATTAATAAACGAATTCGCTAAAAGTTACTCATCATCCCCGCATTCGCGTATTTGCTATTTATGTTTTATTATTTATTTATTTATTTTTTTTTTAAATTATTTTTCTTACAAAGTCATAGAAGTTTATATGATTCGCGATTTAATCGTCAGATTAAAAATTATCCTATATTAAATAAAATTAACAAGATCTATTTTTTTTCTCCTATATACTAAAAAGCAGCTGATGAACGAGGCGAAATGTCTTTCCGAATGTAATGTGCAATAATGTGCTCCGTCAAGCATATTTTTGTCGAATACGCACGTGAAGCATTGTATAAATGTGCATGATGAAATCTGAATAAGAATTCACTATTTGTGGATCGATAGATCAATAGATTATTATTTGTAACGGAATAAATTTCATATGTTTAATGACTATATATCCCACTAAACGTTTCGTCACAGTGAAGTTCCAGTCGCGTTTCTGAAACCGTAAATGTCCTACTTCCAAAAAACGTGGAACTTTTAAATCGAAAATCCTTCTTTTGAGATCTTACAGATAAGAAAAATAAAAAAGAAAATTCTATCTTATAACTTAAAGATTTGATTCACTTTATTGTAAAACTGAAAAGGTAGGGCATTTACGGTTTCCGAAACGTTACCGGAACTTCTCCGTGACGAAACGATTAACGGGTATGTGTATGTATATGTGCACTGATGTACACGAAAGTGTAATTGAGAATAATAATAACGTTTCGCTTTTTTTTTAATTAGGGAGTTCGACCGAGGAGTGCCTGTTGTTCATCAGGCAATCCTTGAAGTCGGAAGAAATGGACCACATGGAAGGAATTCATTTCGACGGACTATTCCCTCACGTCTTTGTCACAATGGGAGCATCGGTAAGGCAGTATGATATAATCACTAAATGAAATGACAGACTTTGATATTCTCAATAAGCAAATAAAATTCTCGAAGATTTGTTGATTTTATTTTAATACGCTCTAATCAGGTGTAAACTTGGAACGTTTCAACTCGTTATAAATTCAGAATTGAATTGTGCAATACAATTCAATTTCGACATTTTGAACTCGCAATAATTTTCTTATTGTTCTCGGTAATAGGCTTTTCAATATCAGAATTTTGCGCACACATATTATATGACTTTGTTTTTCCATGTTGGAAAATGGTTAAACTTTTTATTTTTCGTCAAGATAATACATTAAAAATGTAAATAAAAATTATATAACTTGTATTATTTTTAATGCACACATTTATTCTGAGCAAAATTATTTTTAAATACTCAGAACCACGGACATAAGTTTCGTAAGAAACTGCAATTTGCTCCTATATGTAAGTATTACTGCATTTCCTATATGCATGCTACGTGAACGCATAAATTGGATTTATTACAATTCTTTTGTAATCATTGCAACAATAAACGATTTGTCAATAATTAATTATGTGTTACTTTATATACAGCTGTACGCAAGTATACTTATGCAATGCAATTTTCGTTTTAGATTGATCATGATAATGGTTTTACTTTCCCTTAATATTTTATATTTAATGCAAATCTTTGGATATTTTAAACGCTTAAGTCGTTAGTACTATATATATATAAAAAACAATTTTTTGAAGTAAACTTTTTATATTTTTTTAATATTCGATGTATTTTCACATCATTCAAATTTCATGTGTTTTTGTAAAATTTTTATTCCTTCTGTCGATTATTGTTTCTGTTGTTTTCCTAAAACTTTAATCAATTTTGTTTAATAAGAATTAATCTCTTTTTATTAATTTGAATATCGTGATTGAACCTTTCATTTTGTTGTATATATGTTTAAAAGTAATAAAGTGCTTAATTTTTCACCTAGACTTTTTTTTTTGTATATGTTTTCTGTGGTATTGTAACACTTTTAATAAAATGATTCTAAAATATATCGACTTATTATCTTTTAAACGTATATACTTGCCTATATATATTCGATATTTACGTGTCATTCCAAAGCGAGATGTATGTGAATGTCAATCAAATTGCACGAACCCTTTTTTTCATTGGATTGGCATTACTTTTAAATAATACAATTTTTTAAATTATTTAATTGCAATTGTTATATTAGTCAATTTTCTTACATTTTCAAAATGATCCATCATATAATCATTTATAAAAAAAAATCAACATTTGCTTTTACACTCTGCGTGTCTTCATTGTCAATTTTCCAAACAGGGCGATTTGGCGAAGAAGAAAATTTATCCAACCCTCTGGTGGCTATTTCGAGACAATTTGTTGCCGAAAACGACGACATTTTACGGATACGCCCGAAGTCAATTGACAGTGCAAGCTCTTCGTGAAAAATGCGAGCCTTACATGAAAGTCAATCAAGGCGAAGAGGCAAAATACGAAGAGTTTTGGTCGTTAAATCATTATGTAGCTGGTGATTACGATTCAGAAAAGGACTTTGAATTGTTGAACACGAGATTGCAACGGCACGAGAACGGCGCCAAAACGGCGAATAGGCTTTTTTATCTGGCATTACCGCCGACCGTTTTTCAACCTGTCACCGTACACATCAAAAATACGTGTATGGGCAAAAAGTACGTCTCGTATTTCTATATGTACAATTTTGTTTTGACATTAAAACAATTGAAATAATTTACTCTTAATTCATAAATTTCCTGTCTATAATAATAACGATCAAATATATTCAAATAATAATGCCTTTTCAGAAAGAAGAATATGAAATATAAGAACCTTGCCACACATTATTACTGAATTGTAATTTTGTCGTTTCAAGGACGAGGAACGATTATTAGTAGCGAGTAAAAATTGAATAAAGAACTCGATTCGATTGTTTCAGAGGCTGGACAAGGATAATAATAGAAAAGCCTTTCGGCCACGATGCCACCAGTTCGGAAGTCCTGTCGAAGCACCTGGCCTCGTTGTTTAAGGAAGAGCAGATTTACCGTATCGACCATTATCTGGGTAAGGAGATGGTGCAGAATTTGATGACCCTGAGATTCGGTAATCGCATCTTCAGCCCAACCTGGAATCGCGACAACGTGGCGTCCATATTGATCACGTTTAAGGAACCTTTCGGCACGCTGGGCAGAGGCGGATACTTCGACTCGTTCGGCATAATCAGGGACGTTATGCAGAATCACCTGCTGCAGATACTGTCCCTCGTCGCCATGGAAAAGCCGGCCTCCCTTCACCCTGACGACATCAGGTGACAATTAATTTTGATAACGTTCCGGCGATCGCAATTCTAATCATTGTGTAAATAAATGATGTAAATGTTAGGTATAACTGTTACCTTCCCAGTAAACGAAAAAGGATTGAATAAGTATCGGAAAAGGTTCAGAAATTGGATTGAAAAGGATTGACAAAGTAGGATTCACACTCATGAAATCGAATCGTTCACTATCATTTTCAATTCAATTTTCGATTCTTCGATCCTTTTTTGTTTACCGGGTTCATTGTTTGATGAGGTCACTAGCGAAAAAATTAGATAGAAACGGGCTGAAAATTGTCTCCGACCTAACGCATGCCATTCAGAATGAATCCAAGACTCACATATCCGACTAAATTCGATGCAATCCAAAATTGTCTGTGATTACAACTCAACTCGTGTAAATACAAGCGAACCCTGCATTTAATTTCTGACGAATAACCCAGTAAAGGAAAAACACATTCATGAAAGTTTATCATTCTCTATAATTTTCAATCCAATTTCTGACCATTTCTGACTCTTCAATCATTTTTCGGTTACTTTCTTGAATGTGAATCCTTCTCTATCATTTTCAATCCAATTTCGGACCATTTTTGACTCTTCAATCCTTTTTCGTGTATAGTATTATTCGTCAGTTACTAAAAATTAAGCGTAGGATTCGCTTGGATTCACAAATGTGAATCCTTCTATATCTTTTCAACCTAATTTCTGACCATTTCTGACTCTTCAATCCTTCCTCGGATTGGACATTTTCGTTGTAAAGAACTTGGGATTCAGTCGGATTAAAATTGTAGAATGAAACGGATCGATAATTTTCGTCGGAATAATTCGGATTTGTTCGCATTGAACAGGAGGAATTAAATCGATTCATTATTTTCGTCGGGACGATTCGAATTGAAAACGAGGATTGAAATGTCGGAGTGATCCGGATTCACTCGGAGTAGAATGTAAACATCCCGGGCGGCTAGAAACGGGTCGCAGTAAGCGAAAAATTATTGACGATTCCGAAAATGATAGAGAAAGATTCTCTTCAATCCTTTCCAATCCTTGGCGATCCTATAAATTCCGCCTTTATCCGTCACGAGGATGAAAGCGGATATAGACGAATTTAGGGTCCCCAAGATTGAAACGGAGTGAATAGTCGATTCTGATTAACTCGGATTAGATACGACGGATTGAAACACTCGAAAATTGCTTTAGCTTTTAAAGGCTTTAAAAGAAATGGAGTCCTTAACTTTTTGTTTCAATGGTAAATTCAATGATTGGAGATTCTTTTTTAAAGAAGTTTATCGGATACATTTTCGTTTGTTAATTGATGAAAGAATTTTTCATAATTCTTATAGAGACGAGAAGGTCAAGGTGCTAAAGTGCATGAAGCCATTGAATCTGGAGGACGTGGTCCTTGGTCAGTACGTCGGCAATCCAGAAGCGAAAGACGCCGATGGCAAATTGGGATACCTAGACGACAAGACAGTACCAGCCGATTCGACAACACCGACTTACGCTTTGGCCGTTTTGAAAATCAACAACGAACGTTGGGATGGCGTGCCGTTCATTTTACGGTGTGGAAAAGGTGAGAATTATCCGCATTATATATTGATTGAAAAGTCTAAACACGATTATTCTTCCAAGATGATTTCGCATTCTTTGGTTCTTCGCTTTTGTCAGCATTGATGTTTTACAAATTTGACCGATTGCCTCTGATTTTCCGATTCATTTTTTTCTTATTTTACCGTTCGATATTTTCAATTCATCGTTCAACGAACAAAAATTGATTAAAATTGATTCGTCGAAAATAAACTTTGAATGTGATTTGAAAGTACGAAACTGGTTTTTATTAATTTTCATATAGATTTCAATTATAATCAAGTTTCTTTATTTCCTGTTTCATTCAGAAAACTTTACATAATTTAAACAAGTAATTCGTAACATAAGATATTACTGTCATAATAACCGTAATAAAGGCCCTGATATTCATAAAGTTTATTTTATTATATTAATAAAGATGTTTTCTCTTTCAGCACTGAATGAACGTAAAGCGGAAGTGCGAGTTCAGTACCACGACGTGCCCGGTGACATCTTCGACGGAAAAGCCAAGAGAAACGAACTCGTTATACGAGTACAACCCGGTGAAGCTCTGTACATCAAAATGATGACAAAGTCGCCTGGCATTACCTTCGACATGGAAGAGTCCGAATTAGACTTAACATATGGTAGCCGATACAAAGTAAGAAGAAATAAATAAATTAGGGTGATGTTTCAAGTTTTTCGAAGCGATGAAAAAAAAACGATGCGTTCTTTTATTCGCTA
This sequence comes from Trichopria nigra, assembly GCA_030522945.1. Classification (NCBI taxonomy): domain Eukaryota; kingdom Metazoa; phylum Arthropoda; class Insecta; order Hymenoptera; family Diapriidae; genus Trichopria; species Trichopria nigra. Next base: position 13,900 of record JAPYZR010001262.1, on the reverse strand, counting down.
GTCGTTAAAAGATAAATTTTTTTTAAAGGGTCTGAAACTTCCCGATGCTTACGAGAGGCTAATACTGGACGTGTTCTGCGGAAGTCAGATGCACTTTGTGCGCAGCGACGAACTGTCCGAGGCTTGGCGAATATTCACTCCGCTTCTCCACGAGATCGAAGAGAAAAAAGTTAAACCAATTCCTTACGTGTAAGTTGTCATAATGTTGAATATTACTTTATCGGTCGATGAAGACAATTGATATAAATCTTGAAACTTGTAATGATAATTCAGCGACAACCATTCAAAGCATTCACATTTCAAGTTTTTATATTTGAACGAAATAGTACTATGTATGTGTTGAAATTTCTAAAAAATCACTTTATATTTGTTTCTTAAACGAATCTATTTACTTAGCTTTAAACTCATTGTTTCATCAGGTACGGGTCGAGAGGTCCCAAGGAAGCAGACGTGATGTCGAAAGAGAATAATTTCGCTTACTACGGTTCGTACAAGTGGGTACGACCACACTGACGACATCCATCGAGACTTTACATGTCGAAACTGTCATCATCACAATCCATGTAACAGGCAAGAGGGAATACGTTTCGCACCTTGCCTTCATAACGGTACAACAAAGAGAATCGAATCTGGACGATTCGACGCTAGAATAAGCAATGGTAATCTCAACTACCGCGAGGAGAATTATTATTATTAGTAGCCTTGAGATCCTTTGAGAAATTATTCTAAGCACTGCGAACGTTCAAAATCTCTAAAATTTAATAAATTAATTTTCCACTCACATTTCCTTTTGCTTGGTAAAAATTTTTTGATTAAAAACACCCCACTTAATGTAACGTTGAGCTTTATTATTATGTTCGGCGGTTTATACGTAAAACATCAAAGACAAAAAATGCATCGTGATTCATCGACTATTATATACAACTTCACCAATTACAATCTTTACAAAGGAAGATTGAAGACAGTATCTTTTTCTCTCTTCTTTTTGTTTACGTGTTTTGCCATCATTCGGTGCACTTACGCATATAACGGCGAGGATTAAAAAAAATACACGATGACGATGCGAGTAAAAAATCACTTTGTGAGAATAAAAAAAAAAAAATAAAAAACTCATCGCTCCAAACATTATCCGGGATCTATACAAGAGTTTAATTAAGGCTAAAACAATCACAGTTTTCTTTCCTTGTAATTTTATCAAAAGAAAAAATACATACACGAAAATCAATAAATACGAAAGAAAACTGATTGATATATACGGAATTCATTCTACGATTTGATCGGAATCGGGCACAGAAATTAAATTGACAATGACCTACAGGAGTCTTTTTCCATCGAAGAGACTTTTAGAAGCTTCTCGACACACATGAGGGTGGTGCGAATGCAAGGTTAATTTTTTACATTTAATTATTTGTTTATTTAACGAAAAATTCCAGAAAAAGATTTTCAAAAACTTTCTTTATAAATTAAAATTAAATTCCTCCGATACACCACGTTGAATTGAAACATTGCACTTGTACCACCGAGCCCTCGTTCGAATCAGCCGTTTCATCGACTCGTGAAAAATCTACTATAAAAAATCAGTGTCCATAAATACTATTTTCCTAAGTGGAAAATAAGTCGCCAAACTGATTACGTACAATCATGGCCTATATGTATAAAAAGAATTCTGCCTGCTGCAAACGTGTTCCGACTTGGATTCTTTAAGTTTAACGTATTAACAGATTATGCTCTTTTCTTTTTTCTTCTTTCGGAGACGGTTCATGTCGAGCACCTCCTTCAATATATCTGACCTTACAAAACGTCACGGACGAAGAAGGCTTTCTTAAATTTCGCAGCTCGAGCCGAGCAACTCGTCCCAATTGATGGTGGTTTGAAAAACTTCTTGCTGAAGCCACAATTCGTAATGCTGCTTAAACTCATCGGTCAGCTCGATATTCGCACCGAGTACAGAAGTCACAGACGTATCGACTGGTTCTAGGTCCTCGTCTCTTGGAGCCGTCGAGTATCGTCTATTATTGAATTGGTCTACGCACGAGCGCAGAGCGCACTCCTCGGCTTGAAAGTCCCAGGGTCTGGCTTCCAAATCTGCGAAAGTGAGAAAATGGTAACTTAGGGGGGTAGGATACTTTTATACATACACGCAAACGTAATTTTGTTTCTCTAAATGCGAATGGAAGGCTTGTTCGAAGTATTATTACAAAATGTCAACAATAAAATGTCAATAATTATATCGTGTGTTTCAAATTTGTATACCTGTCATTACATTACATATCTTAATAAAATAAATTAATTGCACTTTTTGTTTGCTGAAAAGTACGTTACGTATAAAAAAAAAAAACATAAATTCTGCGTTGATACATGTGAGCCATTTACAGTTGTGAAAGATGTGATAAGCAATAACAGTACGAAAAAAACATACCGTTGCCGAAAGCCCAGTCGTCGTTCAGTCGATGACGAACCTTAGCGTAGATTATGCTTATAGTTTTCATATTCGTCTTGCGCCACTGTCTACCCAAATATTTCGTTTGCATCTTCAGAAGCTTCAGGACGTACAATTGCAACATGCCATGCATGACCTTTAAAGTCCGCTTTAATATCGGTGCTGACTTAAATACAACTAACATCTGAAATGCAAATGAGGATGTTGAATGTTTATTCTTTTTATTGGATTATGCATTCTTTTCTTTATGAAATAATTCCAATTACTCACCATAATTCGGCTGTGCTTCCATTTGGTCAATTTGTTAAGGATACGTAATAAATTGATACATGAAAAAACATTACGCCAAGAATAGTTCATATTGTCACCGACTTCGAGGCTTTCCACTGTCAATTCCGGTTGGTCCCCGATGACACACATTGGAAAGTCCAGGATGGGAATGCTGTAAGTATGCAAATTAGTCAACATCATAGAACTAATTTTTATTTATCCGTATGTAAGTTTTATCGTTGTAAAAAGGTATGAGAGTATATACGGAACGACTAAAATTGTAATATAGAATAGTGTAACGTACACATTTTTCGTCTCGATGTAAGCCAGAATGTTCTGATTTAAAAACTTCAGAACCAGCGGTATGCAGTTTGCAAAGACTAAATGCTGAGACATAAACTCGAATTGATAAACGTGATTGAGTTTGAAATGTTTCAGCAAAAGTAGTAATATGGCAGATACTGCTTTAACAATAATTTCCTTGTGTCGATTAACATCAATACCCAACTTCATCGACTGAAGAACCGTCATCCTGTGAAAATTCAGAATAGAGTCATATTATTCAATTAACAATACCTTAATCACCAATTTTTTTTATTATAGTCTCCAAAAGATACTTGAAGGTGCAAATGAAATTTTTACCAAACGTTAGATACCAAGCGAAAAGAGTTATTCTTCTACCAAAAAATGTAATGTTAAAAATACCAAATAAAAGAACTTACGGCATTTCCTCCGGCAATACATCAGCCATAATATTGATGCTGTCAGTTTTGGTTTTACTTGTTGGCGCAGCGGCAAGTAAAATTTTCAACAGTGCAATCGTATATTGTGGCAGATTTGGTATCATTGCCTGGTACAGAATTTCGGTGGGAGTTTGCCGAGGTGGTGGTTCCGGAGTACTCATAGGATTCTTCGCTATTTCCTCTTCCTTTTGAATTTGTATCTCTGCTAACGACGTATACATGTGCTGCGAATAAGAAATCCAAGTAAAGGGTTTACTTTCTCGTCGTAAATGAATAAATGAAAATTACTGCATTGATAAAATTTTTCTGCTTACTCGTTTCAGGGTGTTTAAGCCTTCGTGAATTGGCTGCGGTAAGCCTGCTAAACTTTCCCTATCCCCTTGCAATTTATAACCAACGAATTTTAATCGTGATATGTCTAAAAACATGTCTACATCCTTTTGACGAACTTTTGGTGTCCACGGCAAACCTATATATATAGATAAAGGAGTATAAATGAAGGAGAAATTACCGAAAATAACAAAGTTTTATACTTTTTACAATTATATTAGAGTAAATTTATATTACGCACGAAATGTTATCATTTACCTTTTATTCGTGCCGGTGGCGGTGTGTCCGGTCTCGTTTCAAGAGGATTCTCCTGATTCTCATAATAATTTTGGTAAGAACCTAGCGCTGGTTGATTGACAAACATTGTCGCTTCATCATCGCCTTCGTTGACTTCATCGTTGCGGTTTTCTACACCTCCTTCGTTCTTAATTAATATAACTCGACCTCCATCGTATTCCAAACCTTGCTCATCCAATGAACCTTGTTTCATTAAACATCGCTGTAAAAAAAGAGACGAAACTTATTATATGTAGAAATTGTAGATTGATTAAGTATAATTCATAAATTCAAGATCGCCACAATTTTACAATATGTGAATTTGGTGAATTCTGTGTTTATTAGACTTACTCTACGAAAAGGTCGAGGATTTCTGCCCTTCTGATTCTGTGAATCGAGCAAGTCTACTGCATTGGTTGGGGGAGAACTTGGCCTCATTTGCTTAGCGACCTCTATTGTATCTTCTTGTTTATTACCCAGACCAGCTTGTTCGCGGTATAACTTCTTCATTTCACGAAGTGTGTCAATGCCACCTAACGAGACCAAAATTAACTTCCACAGAAGGAGAAGGACCTTTTTGATCGGAAAATGTGGTGCTGAACCGCTACAAAAACAGGTCACCATTCCTAATAGTTTGACTATAAGCAATTCTTCTCCGCATGGGTTTACTGCAAACAGCAATGAAAGAAGTAAGTATATAAAGTAGATTCAATATTGACAATATGTAAATGAAAGTACAAGTTAACGTACTCAATTCTTCTTTAAAAGACTCAACATGATGTTTATAGAAACTGTCATCCTGTTTTGATTCTTCTCGCATTACTTCCGTGATTATGTATAAAACTGACAAAATGATTCGCAGGTCGATTGAATCAGCCAGGCTAACGGCTAGTTTTCTTATAGCGGCATTTCCTGCTGAATTAGTCCTGGAAAAATGTGTAACATTGAATAAATGTAAGGCACTAGTTTATTAAAAAAGAGAACTTGACATTTCTAGCTTCACTTACTCGATATTTTGTAACTCGCTTTCCATTTCGATATTCAATAACTCGACAAAAGCCATGAAAGTACCGCATTCATACAACAGCATGACATTGGTACGTGTCCAATGCTGCTGCTCTTTGTCACACTGAACTTCTGCCCAGCAGCCTTGAGCCAAATATAAAATACATCGTGCTGCTTTCATACGGATCTGTTTGTTTGAGACTTCAAGTTGGTCCAGTAATTTGTAGATGACTGATTTTCTTTGATCATCCGTAAGATTTTGCCACAACGGTCGTAACTTGTACCACTCCATTTGATCCTCGAACGCCTACAATAAGGTTTGCTTATCAGCTTTAAACTTGTCATTAAAGTTTAACGAAATTCTTGTCAGACTAAATACTTACTTTAAGATTGAGTTGTAATTCATATTGCTCAGTATAACTGTACAATTCGGCGATTTCATTGGTATGTGTATCGGTATCATCGTAGACAAAATCCAATTCTGGACATGTGGAACCTTCCTAAAAGTTTTATCAAATTTTTTTATGTCTAATGAGTCGTGTAATACTGCCATTGAACGTTTATCAATATCCAGGTAGATATTTTATATCTCTTTAAACTTTTTTCTTTAAACTTCTTTTAAATGGATGTATTTTTGAATATTATTCGTAACTTATTGTATTATTACATTTTATTTTCACAGCGTTCCACAGCATGTTATATGTATACTTCTTTTCTTTTAATTGTTAAAGTAATTTTCTTCTTCTTTTGTGAAGGGCAAGCACGCCAGCAAATGAATGAATAAAAAAAAAGAATAAAAATAAAAACTACAATATTAATATTGTTCTGTAACACTTATATTTAATCATTTAGTATTCTAAGTTGCTTACAATTGTGATTATGAAGATAAAATATGTTAGAAAAATTGATTTACATTCGTGTTTTAAAAATAGTGATATCTGTCATTTTTATCGTCCCCTTTCTACTTTACGCCAGAACTCGACAGAACTTGCGCAATATTACATGAGCAAATTACGGAGAAATTTGTCAATTAATATTGCAAGTGTTTATGTGCGGAAATTAAAAAAATGTTTACCATTATACGGCAGAGAAGGGTCCGAATCCGAATCCACTTGACAGATCCAAGAGCTTTAAAGGTGAGGTTAGGAAATCGTTCCTCGTAAAATTTTGGTTCGGTGCGGCACTCTGGTGCACTTTTCACGACGGCAATAGAAACCCAACATTACCGGTTCAGTCAGCCATTTTCGCTTTATCGCTTTTGCACCATTTCAGAATTTTCCGAAAAAAACCGCTTCACCCGACAGCAGCCTGGCGTCCATGATCATTTTCATTGCTGAAATCGCTGAAATGCTGAAATTGAGTTAATTGGATTGTATATATATATATATATGTACATATGTAAATACGTTTGCATGTGTGGGTCATTTCGAGAATCGAGAGATTCGATAGCGCCGCGAGATTCGTCGTCGAGATCGAGTCGGCGCTTAGCGCGCACGCAAAATGTTGCTTTTCTCTTCTTCTCATTAGTAAGAGAAGGATCTCTGTTCTCGCACTGCCTCTCGCCGCATCTCTTCACAGGACGCCGACCTCCTGTATTACATATATATAAGCGACCCTCGAGACAAAAGGAAGCGATCCTGCGGATCTTGTTAATTCGGCGTCGTCGAGGAATTTTTTGGCAAAATGCAGGGTACCATCATTGAAAATCTCAGCGGCAGGAAACTCGCGGTCCTCGTCGTCCTGTTGATTCTCGGGCAGATCGTCTCTTTTCTCATCGGAGGACTCATCGGTGAGTTGATTTTTATGACACTGTATAATACACCTGTACGCTAAAGAGACATTCGGCACTTTTCTTTGTTCCTCTCCTCCCGCACCATTGTCGCTTTTCTCTTAATTTCGCGATTTTTTCAAATCGATCGCTTCAATTCTCGTCGGAATTTGTTCAGATGTCGCCGTTTGTTTACATTCGGCTAATCTGTTTACTTTTCCGGTTGCAGGTGTAGCGTTAAGAATCTGTGGGCCATGTGAAATGAAAAAAAAAAAATACGCGCAGGTTAAAATAGCACACGAAACGAGTCAGGTGTTTATATAAAGTAGTTTGTTTTTTAATAGTTAACTTCAACAATGCTCCGTTTTATTTTTTAAAAATATAGTTTTAACAGCTGCAATTATCAAGAAATTATAAAAAAAAAACAATTTTTTTTTTTGTAATGTTATCTATCTTTACCACTAGTTTAAGAAATTTGTAAAATTTTGATTTCTTTTATTTTCAAAATAAGCCATTATTTGTCAAAATCCACAAATGAAACGTAATTTTTTGACATTTTTTTAAGACGAGTAAAAATTATTAAACAACTGATTTTTTACTAATTTGAAAATTTTTCTTAGGTAAATAATCATTTTCCTCTTTACTGGTACGGTTAATAATATTTCAAATTTTTAAAAAGTATATTAAAATGTTTTCTTCCAAGTCCTGATTTTGAAGTACCCAACCTTATTAACAGTTAGGTTTAAATCTACATAGTTGGTAAATTTATAAATAATTAACAACAATTCAAAATATCTTATAGTCAATTCTGAAACTTTATGAAAAGTTATTTATTTATTTACTTGTAGATAAACGGGTCGCAGACCCTTTTACAATAAAGTTAACGAATTATGGCACTTGCACCGAGTAAAGTGCAACGAATATTTTCTTGGCAAATTATCTTTGGCTAAATTAAATAGATAATATAAAACATAAGACTTTTCCATTAATTTGCTTAATGTATGGGTAATCTTCAAATCGCAAAATATATTTACAATGTTGAATGAAGGAATTAATATATGTCACATTATTAATATTTTGTAAAATAGAAATGCGCCATTCTTTTGAGATATTTTAAAAATATTGTAAATCTGATCAACATATGAATTGCAATGTTTTTGACATGTAGATATAGTCTAATGTTGACATAGTGTAAAGTTTGCTCCAAAATATATTTATCACTGGTATTATAACAATTTTTACTATTATGCTGTCAAGAAAATATTTAGAATGAACCGTAAATATATCTTGAATCAATTTCTGTTTGATGATTGAATGAATAAATAATTAAGATGTTAATTTTTAATTCTAAAAATAAAAATGAAATTATACATTGTCTATACATTGAATATACCATCTATTTAACAGAGAATATACGATTCATCAAAATAAAAATAACATCAATATCAAACAGATTTCCTATGTCTGGATCCATTTTCCTTTTTCTTATAATCAATCCTTATAATATTGCTGAATTATTTTTAGTAGTACTTTAGGTTTTGTTTATCACAGTAAATTCCCTCGTACTTGATTATTATATATATAACAGAAATTGAAGAATGATTATTAGATAGATAATATATATTAACAAAACTCAAACTCCAAAAAGCAAGTTTTATTTTTAAACTTTACAATTAAAAACTAATGTTTTAATGTTTAGCTCCAATGCCGAGCAATAGCCAATATATTCTCTCAAGACCCTGCCGAGATTTTCCAGGCAATGCCAGCCAAAATCAAGGAAAATGGTTGTATTCAAGAGGAAATGGCGCTTGCGAATTCGTTGAAATGCATCATCTTTCGTATGATGTAAACGAAAAACCTCGACAAATTGTCTATACATTTCAGGTATGCGTAAAAGTAAATCAAATTTGTCTTCATGGTATACATAGGGTATTATAGTCATTTTACTTTTAATACATTAATTTGAAAATACGTTAAAAAAGATTGACATACAAACTTGTAAATGTAGGGATGTATTTATTTAATACAGTATAAATAATTTATGTTACAGCGATGCATTTTCATGTTTTAAACTTTTTCAGATGCCCTTACCTCGAAGCAATGTAGAATTGGATTACTCTCGCTGGCAACATAGTTTAATTGGAGTCCTAGAATTAGACATTCAGTATCATGAAAATATTGTAATTGGTAAGTTTTCATATGTACATGATTATCTACATAAAGATCTGAAAATTGATTTCATAAAAACACTTTTTTTTAAAATATTAGAAACTTATTATGTCTGCGAAGGTATTTTCAAAAAATATAATTTTATACTTTTTCTGGTCTTATAATTTGAAAATCTTTAAAGAGGTTAAAATTTATATTCAAGTGTATACCTTAGACTTATTGGTTATTAATTTTGAGAAAGGATTTCACAAAGAAAATTAGTAAAAGTATTTTCTTCAAAATTTTTGCAGTCATTGTATATTCAATTCAATTTATTTTCTTAATCAGTGTGAAGATTTTTTGTAGGCTTCATAGAGTGAGAATGATTTATCTATAATTTTCATTCTAAAACTTACAACGAAACTTTATTTCCTATAAAACCGGTCAATAGCAAGTTTTTCCTGTTCAATCGGAGATCTGTACCAAAAATAAAAAGAACAAAATAAAGACATTAATTCGCAGCAGATCAACAAATATGTATTAATTAGGAATGTTTTTTTCTAATATCGGTATAGTGGGGGATTGTACGGTCAGTGGCTCCAATTTTGGCAATAATTCTTTATTTATTTGTTATTTAAAACTTAAAAAGATACGAAAATCAGCAAAAAATCATGAAAATTTGTTGGCTTATTTTACCAACGAACGGTTAATCGCTGAGGTAGCTGAATTCAAATATAAGACCTCAAAATTAAACAATTAAAAATGACGGATCCAATATAGCGAACTAGTTAAAAATAGGGTTTTATTTCTATGAGTTTAGGGTTTTCAGTATCACTGGATTAAATCAGAACTCTAAATTATAAAATTCCAGGTGACTCCATTATTGGATCCACCATTTTTAATTGTTTTTTAATTAGGAATCAATGTCACAATAAAAATCGTCAACAATTGTGCTCAAGAAGCGAATGGATATTTCCGAATATGGATTGAAATATGCGACAAATTGCAACATTTAATAATTTTTGTTATTGGCTTAAAAATTCGTTTTAAACACTGTGGGCGCTTTTCTCGATTTCGTGCCTGACGTATTAAAAAATATCGTATGTATCACGTGCGAAATATCGATAAATACGCCCTCGATACAAAATACAATATATTTTTTCGTACTATGGGCGTGATGTAAAATGCGACGACCCATAATTACTTCTGACCAATCAAAATAATTAATGAACCATATGTCCATTAATTTCATGCTCTTCGCACCTCTGTCATGCCTACCACGCCTATTGTTTGACGATTCGAGCACCGCAAACTGTTATTTCACGTAAACAGTATAACCAAGAAGTAGAATGTGTATACATTTAAATTTTGTCTAAAATAAATTAGTTTTTCATTATTATTCTTTACACGAAGAGAAAAGACGATTCTTTCTCCGGCGCATCTATGTTTTCAAAATAAACTTACACAATTTAAGTTGTATAATTAATTGCATTCAACTGAGACGTGATTGTAATTTTTTGGGGGGGTTGGAGGGAGAGGGGGCACCCTGGAGCTTATCTTTGACTGGTGTAAATTAATGTATTCTCACTGGCTTTGACAGCATCGGTGACGTCGATGACACTCGGGGTGTATAAATCAATCTTACGCCCATTTTTCAAAAATAACTATGAACCCTCCAGAATAAAAGAAAAAAAGGGTACTGCCTGCACTTGAAATCGTTTACATTGAAATTTGGAAGCTTTTGACAAAAGTACTCCGAAAATCGGTAATAAATCATTTGCTTCAAAACAGAGTCGTAATCGATGAATCGAGGTGCGGTACTTTTCGGCTCAAACAGGTTTTTTTCATTATGTATAATGTTTTGTTCAATAATTATTGATTAACATTTATTTTTGTCCCAAAAATTCCTGCATTTTTTTTCGTCGCTAAAGAGGAATAAAGAGAAAATCCTATACGTGAGCCAAAAGATAATATATTTTTCATTTTTTGTGTCTGACCCGTCTTCGTGATTTCACGTATACCAGCCGACCTTATCTGAAAATCACGGAAATGCTCTAACAGGGTCTCAACGATTTTTACATTTTTTGCGATACTTTTTTTTTTTTTTTAATATTTTTTATAGTGAACGAGATTTAATGAAAAAAAAGTCGATAATTGGTTAGAAATGAATTTCTAAAAAATAGCCTGTTTCAATGTTTATCCACGTAGTCAATAATTGTTAATTGACAAAACTGAAGAAGAAAATCGACCTTTACATCCTTATAAACCTCTAGTATACGTGAATAAATGCAACAATCAAGTTTACATTGTTTATTTATTTTTCTAAATATTTCTATTTTTTTTTTATTTATAGAGAGAGAAACCAAATTGACCCTAGACGCAAGATTGGCGTATAGAAACCGAGGCGATCCGGACGATGCATGGAAGCTGTACGCCTCTTCGGTTATCGACAGGAACTTGGAATGTGACATCGTTGATGTAAGTTCAATAACATATTATATAGCATTTCTCGAATTACTCGTGAATTTTATTGTTTCCCGTAAAATGTGCGCGAAGCTGCAGTATTCGGATTAGAGAAAAAAAAAGGTTTATTTTTTCTTTTTACGACGAGCCGTATTATCCGTAAATCGTAAAACCTTTCATTTCTGTATAGTGCGCAGGTGTTTACGAGGGTTTACGTATCATTTCATATCCGTAAAAATCGATCATACAAATTCGTATTTACGATGGACAAATACCACCCGTTATTATTGCATCATTAAGAATGTCAGGGACAATTGGAAAGTAGTGCAACAAAAATTCCTGCGGTTTCCGTACAATACAATAATACAATAGCTGCGTTTATTGTTCTCCTTGAAAACGCACTCTCCATAAAAACAGCCATCACCCATCTCACTACTGTCGGATGTAATAAGCTGCTAAATCTTTAATACCTTCTTATTTACGAGCGACGGCACACTTTTACTCCCGAGTTTCCACTTCCGCTCTCGTAAAATTCTTAAAAAAAAAAAAAAACAAAAACAAAAACAAAACAAAACAAAAACTTTTATAATAGAATTACGGGATGATTTATTTGTAAAACTATTTTTATTTTTCTACGTTTAATATCTGTAAATATTTGAAGCATATAATAATGATTGTCAAATTTTAAAACTTTCCCTGATTTTATTTGCAGAGAACGGAAAATTACTTCTACAACTGTACCTCATTGTCATTGTTTGAATTAGGATCTCTACATCACGATTTTTACCTTCTTAACATTCGACTTCCGTCGGATCCTGCTAAGAATATTAATCAGCATTTAGGCCACATTACGGACTTGAAGCTTACGGTAAGTTTCGAAGATCAATTACATAAGCAGTATATAAGTAATTTAATACATATTTGAAAGCGATACTTCATTTACTTACTGCCCCTGGGATTTCGAGGATGCTGAATATGAATCTAACATTAGATTTCAATCATTTGAATTTTTAAAAATATACTAAAATCGCTTGAAACTTATTGCTAGCAAATGAATGAGCATAAATATAAATGTAAATCTTAAGAATTTTACGTAGATTAAAGAAAAAAAATTAATTATCGTATTACAGGCTATACATCAAAATGGTGGATTCACTAAAGTTTGGGTCAGTATGAAAACGGTCTATTTCCCGATAGCGCTTTTAATTCTCTGTTGGTATTGGAGAAGAATTCATATCTTGTCGAGATCACCGGCGCTCTTGGAGTACATGCTATTGGCACTTGGCTGCGCGCTGACATTTTTGAACATGCCTTTGGAGTACCTGACACTGGTGTTCGATATGCCTTTCATGTTGCTGTTGGAAGACGTCCGACAAGGAATTTTTTACGCTATACTTTTATCATTCTGGCTGGTATTCGCTGGCGAACATTTAATGATTAACGAAGGTGACCAAAAGAGTTCATTGAAAAGTTACTGGCGGCATCTCTCTGCCGTTGGTATCGGCTGCGTTTCACTCTTATTCTTCGATATGTGCGAGCGCGGCGTGCAATTGAGAAATCCATTCTATTCGATTTGGGTTACACCTGTCGGTGCCAATTTGGCTTTCTCCTTCATCATTGCTGCTGGAGTGTGCGCGGGTGTTTACCTGCTGTTTTTGTGCTACATGATAATCAAAGTCTTTATGAACATCAGCGCCAAGAGAGCAGTCCTACCAAAAATGAGTTCAGTTCGTCGTCTGCATTATGAAGGTGTCATTTATCGGTTTAAGTTCTTGATGGTTGCTACCTTGCTCTGTGCTTCGTTAACGGTCATTGGATTCATTCTTGGTCAGGTAAGAATTTTATAAAATAATTATACGAATAAAAGTAAATGTAAGAAATTTAAAGGATCTTTCACTGCTTGTAAAAATGAATGCAAGGAAATGAATACGCTTAAAAACAAGGAGTGGAATTAAATCTGATGAATTTTCCTGTTTAGGTAGCGGAAGGTCAAACGAAGTTCGAGCACAATGTTGACTTTCAAGTGACCTCTGCATTCTTCACCGGAGTTTATGGAATGTGGAACATTTATATTATCGCTCTCCTCTGCCTCTATGCACCGTCGCACAAACAATGGCCGTCCGATCAAATAGGTAAGGCTACTGTTGCGAACAAATAACTGATTGTTCAATTTGCGGTGACCGCCAGAATGACGAGAGGCGGCAGTTCAGTTCAGTTCAGTTCAGTCTAATACGCTTTGAGGAACGCGTCGTCGCCATTACCATTTCGAGAAATGAAACCTGAATATTTTTAACGCGCTATAACTGTCGACCTTCCCTGCCGAAAAAATACTATTCGAAACTATAGAAAACTATTCAATTCTTATAGTATTCATTATGTTTGAATAGTTTTAATATGGGAATTTCTGGTCAACGTATACATATTCTATAAGGTAGAATATGGCTGAATAGTTTTCAT
>JAPYZR010001261.1:12505-36750 GCA_030522945.1 Trichopria nigra | reverse complement strand
ACAATAATGTAAATAAATTTTGTAAGCTATAATATATAATTTTCTATTCTTTCTTTCTTATTTGTATGATCAAAAAGAGAATTTTAGGTTTAAAAGTTAGATTTGAAACGTTACTGAGGTAGGACATTTACGGTTTCCGGAACGTTACTGAAACTTCACTGTGACGAATCGTTTAGCGGGATAAATTCCGTGAAAATGAAAATGACATATATTTATTCACTAAATTATCTAATTGATGACAAAGCTTTTAAACCATATTTGAGTTCCCTAATCTACTGCTAATATTCAGAACTGTTCTTTTTTATAAATAAAAATCGTGTTATGTTTTGCAACCAAGATATTCCCAGTTTTATCATCGTTCATTCTTAAAACTGTGATGAATTTTACACTTTTCGAGCACTATAAGATTAAACGTTTAATAAATGAAAAATATCTTCCCTAGTACAAAATTTTCTGACCAATTTTTCTGGCCTCTATGTTAAAAGTAATGGAATCCAGAAAAAAATAAAAAAAACAGGTCATATTTTCAACTAGGTTTTGAATCAATAATCCCTAAAGACGTGCGCTGCATTTGTAGGCTGATCTCGAAAGGAAACACGACAAAATAATGTGGCGTATGAATAAGTATTTTGATGTACAATAAAATGTTAAAATATTATCTTCAGATACGCATAATAACATAATATTTATTTATATTTCTTTAACGTTGTAAGTGAACAATTATAAAGATACATTTACTGTTGGAAAATGGTACATTAAAAATAACACCGTCAGTTTTAGAACGTTTCGTCATTTTATTAAGACATGGCTAGTTTGGAATTATGCATCGGTATTTATGAATGTGAATATATATAAATTCATACATACCCGCATACATACACACACGAACATATACATATATATATATATTGTATGCATGACGTGCAATAAAAGCTCAGCAGGTGTTATGCAACTCGCTTAAACTTTATGCCATATGTATATTAATGGTTTACACTACAGTTTACACCGTGTACATAATTTTCCATGCAATTTGCTCCATTAGCATCGGTTATTCATTAAATCGCACAATTTGACGTAGAATCTTAACGAGAGGCCAGGATGAGATAATCTCATGTGCACAAAATACACAATATGTTTTACAATTATTTTTATAAGAATATGATGTATGTCCGAGCTTCGGGCAGTGTTTTCTAAACCAGATAATGTCTCGGCGCTGATGGTAAGAGGACAGTACGAAATTCAGTTTAACGATCCTATCATTTACACATGTCCTGTCAGCTTTCTACTGTCTCGCAATTACTCAATATGCAAATTATCATCCAAACCCCACACGCCATGCTAATAGCGTCAAATCGCGCGCACTTGTATCGATTTTCAATCTGATTCTGATTAATTGCATAACATACATATATGTACATAGTTACATACCTATATATACATATAATTGCTCAAAAAAAAAAAAAAAAAAAAAAAAAAAAAAAAAAAAAAAAAAAAAAAAAAAAAAAAAAAAAAAAAAAAAAAAAAAAAAAAAAAAAAAACAAACAAACAAAAACAAAAAGAAACCGAAAAAACTCGTAAACGTACTTGTACGTATCGGAAGTTAATGAAGCATCATTTACTTTGTATAATTCATTAATGATCAAAGAATGAGTGTCTAGGTAAGTATTTATCATATATACTTAATAAAATTGTATGGTTATCATAACAGAGGCGAAAAACATATGATTCCAAGATAAACAGTATTTTGTAGCTTGAAGATGTAATTGCAGAATTCAGACTAGAAAACTTACCAAATTAGTGTAATAAATGACCCTTTTATAGGTGTTTTTTTTTTTACTTTTCGGACGGTTTATCAACATGAGAAGGGGGAATTTTATACATTCCATAATATTACAAAGTATTATTAGGCACATAATTATAAAACAACAGTTTTCACTATCAAAGAAAATTCTAAGCCCTATTATTTGTGCTTTTATTGGGCTTTTATTTCATCTATCAATGGGCAAAAATTTACTCTTTGCTGAAATTTATTATATACCATTTTTAAATTATGTTTATCGTATTAATAGTGAAGTTTAGCCCAAAGCACCATAAGTTTTACTTGATCCTATAGTTTAGGATATAAGAAAATTGTGAGGCATTTTGCTGTCATTCTGTAATTTTCGTCAAAAATTTGTATGAAAGTTCAGTAATGTTATAGATAAAAGTTGAGTATAAAAACTTCAAATTTTCACGAAAATGAATAAAAACTGATTTAAATAAAAAATAGAAAAAACATATAGTACAATTTCAATAATGAAACAAAAGCAACATATATATACATTATAGTCGATAAAACCAATAGATAAATTGACCATCGCACATAACAATTTTTTACGGGTCTGCGATCAGAGCATTAGAAAATTTCTATTCGGGTAGTGGATGTAAGAATTGTTTTAAAATGAACGATATTTGTTCGGTTTACAAGGCTAAACAATAACAATATAACTTGATTTGATTTAGCAACTAAAAATCAAACACAATAAAAGTAAATGTAATAAAGGGGAAATTTAGGAAGATCGATTGATCTAATGAAGCAATTATTAAAAATGACAAAGTTTTATGAAAGTATACAAGGTAAAAATAAAAAATTTGTAGAAGTAGATAAAAGTAATAATATTATAAGATATACTTTAAAAGAGAAAAATTAAGAAATTAACAAACATTGACAAAAAGTATGTATACTAATAGAAACTAACAAAGATGATATACTTTTTAAGAGTTGAAACGAAATTCAAAAATTGGTCAAAAAGTGCGCTATTGATAAATCGAGTAAATAATTATGGCGAAAATGGAAATTGAAAAAATAGAAAATACAAAACATATTAAATTTTGTGATTTTTGTATACTTTGTCGGCTAAAATCGATTATATAAAAATTACAATTTCTGAAAACTGACAATATTAAACATAAATTTACGAACGATGGTCATGAGGTAGCATTACTTAAAAATGTTAATATTTTAGTCGATCGCGGAACTCGAGTAAAAACTAAGTAAAAAACTAATAATTTATACTCTTGACATTTTTTAAAGTGAAATTTCACTGTAAGAGTATATAGAATACGGGAATTAATATTATTAAAATATGACAATAACTTAAAAAAAAGTCGTTATCATTTACAAAAACATGAAAATATTTCACAATTATGTGGTAACTTATTATAATTATAAATGTTAAATCATATGTACAAACAATAATAAAATGTAGAACGTTTTGTTCAATGCTAATATAAGTGACAGTAACATATTCATGCCAAAGATCAGTCGAATATACCATCGATTATATATACTTAAAACTCCACCTAATAATAAAAATAAAATGATTGTGGAGAAATGTTTTTTTCTTTGGTTGAACTGTATTTAGGTTCCTACATTAAGGACGAACTGGATTTCCTTATTTTTGGTTATTGATTGATTGGTGTGAACGCCCCATCGCCTTATATAATAGTTTTTCTACATGTAATATATTGTATCATCGTTACATATACAACAATGATATTATAATTTATTTTCTAACAGAAGTACATGATGTTTTCAGCAATAATTTAACTTTCGTCTAAAATATACCTCGTTCTGGTCTCGATCAAAATCTTACGCCAGCAACACATTTTTCAAGGAAACGTATCTTGAATAGTATTATCGAGACACAATTCTTATTTCGCAAGCTATTTATAAACCTGTTATTATTATATGCCAATCTGCACGAAAAACCAAGAAAAAAGCGCACCCACTTTCATTTTCACTGTTCTTATCACTTATTCTCAATCTATATAATTTAAAATTTGGTGTCCATTAATTTCGACGATTACGTGTAAGCAAATCCATTTGCAAACGTCACAGTACCAACATGTTCCAACGATTACAAACGTTTTTCATGAATCGCTTTTAAAACAATACATATATGTATATTCGGCTATATAGCCGTATATACATTTCAAATTTAATAATTTCTATCATGATTATACATTCTTGTTATTGTCAGTAATATGGAGAATAAAGTATGATCTAATTTCTTAATTAGAATGATCATATTTTCAAAATAATTAATTCGAAAAGAATTTTCTAATTATTATATATACTATTCTAAAATTTTTTGTTTTAATTGCACAGTAATGTTGCTACTATAATTACGTAATTGTCAATCACTTTATTCATATTTAATAATAGTAATTTACGTGTTTAAATGGTATTCTTACAAACGTAACTCAAGTGTAAAATCCACCTAATAGAAAGGTGATACGAACTGAGAAGTAATACGTGAAGTGCTTCATCATCTACACATCCATCATTCGCTAATGAATCATTGATTTAAAAATGATAAATGTTCCTTTTTCCACCCAAAGGTATGCAATTTCTGTACAATTTGACGTTAGTGAAACTTGGCGATGTAAACTCTTCATTTCCCAAATTGCGAATTGCAATAATAACAATAATGCTAAAACTTTTCATTACTCCTTTTTACTCGAAACGGAAGTGAAGAAACACATAATTGCGGAATATTTGATATAAGTTAAAATTATCAGTAAAAGTACTTTGTTGTATAATTTGCGATACAAATGTCATTAAAATTAAAACCATTACGAATCTATAATATTTTTCAAAATTATCCTAATATCTTATTTCATGGATTGATTAGAAATCAAGTAAACAGCGTGAAAAGAAATAGGAAGCATAAAGCACTCGCATGAAAGTTGAAGCTGAAACGACTTTTTGTTGGTATACATTATTCATTACACCGAATGTAAACTTGTGTAACGAATATATTCTGCGACTCGCTACCGGTGCCCAATTATCACTTTATCTTGAACAAAAAAAAAAAAGTTAAAAAATAAACGGTCATTTAATGAGTCGTTAAAACAAATTTTACTTTATTCAAATAAGACTTGTTCTTTCGACATATTAAAAAGTATCTGCCACTTAAGCATTGATTAATGGTACAGTTTTTAAAAGTTTGTTTACAATGGTTCTTATATAACAATTTCTAATTACCATTTATGAGATCGCGAATCGAGCAGTTATAAAAAGACTAGGAAATTTTTATTTATTTGATGATTTCATACTCTCAAGATTAACATTTAATAATATGATTTAATAATCGCAATAGAAATGCGTTATATAAATCAAATATGGCACATCAGGTGTGAAAATGTAATTGCGTGGTATTAATATTAAAAACTACTCTGAGGAAAGTGATTATGTGTACATAAATACTTATGTATACATAAGACATCTGCATACAATTATTTATGTATAATTTTAGAAATGTATTCATAAAAATCATTCATTATTCATTTAACCAGGTGTTCATTGAAAAACTTATGTATCATATTGAAAAGCTTATAAAGCATGCGTTCTTCAAATTAACCGACCTTCATTAAGGGGGTTCTAAAGTAGAACAGTTACCGACCGAGCTTTCCGACAATAACAGTATAAATAAAAAGTGATTGAAACATTTTATCAAAATTTGGGCTTTGGAAGGGTGATTCTACATAACATATACAATTCTAAAAAAAATATCGCTGAAATTGGTCCAAAATTAAACGAGAATTATCCGAAATACATTTTTTTGTTGCTGGTATAAGAGAAAATAATTTATTTCGGATTTTCCTCTTTTAATTGGGAATCAATGTCATTGATATTTTTTTAAGGATTGTATATATTATGTAGAATCACCCTTCCAAAGCCCAAATTTTGAAAAAACGTTTCAATCACATTTTATTCATACTTTTGTGGTTGAAAAGCTCGGTCGATAATTGTTCTACTTTAGAACCACCTTAACGAAAAATAAAACTATTCACGTTAGGACCATGATAATCTTGTGCATAAATGTACATTCATATATGTATGAACGTATAGTAAGTTTAACGTGAGTATACGAGCAAAATCACGTACATGCAGCTTTACATCAGCTTCGTACAATTATGCAAAATTATACATAATCATCATTTGTCCATGGTTTCAAATTCCGGTAATCGAGCTCAGGTGTATATACATATAGTGTTTAGGTCTTGTGTGCAAATCAGATTATGTATTTTAGTACCGAAATCGTCGTAATCATAAATTATCCGATACTTCTGAATTTATTCCGAAGGCAGATTTACAGCCAGTCGCCGGACCTAATAACGGCCAGAAGAAGTAAGATTGTTTAGCTTCCGATTGGGCAATTCGCGTTGTTCGGGCATTTGTTCTGGTGCGGCATGTGGAGGTTATAGTTGTCGTGATCAATTTATTTCAAAAGAAAATCGCATTCACGGGTCAAATTAATTCGTAACTGACAGCTGACACATTCAATTTATTGCTTTCTCGATGTCCACCATATACAAAGCGGAACGTTATTACAGAGCAGCGAAGTAAAATATCCCGTTTAATATTCATTTCCCATCTAGTAGAAATAGAAATGTCTCAAGTTACTTGTCAAGCGTTTTCCCTATACTGAGAAATACGTAAATCGGAATGGAAAGCCTTGCGAATTTGAATCGATCCGTAGCAATTAATCGTATAAGTGAGACCATTTTACGTGGGCCTTTTTCATTTCACTTTAACTTTGAAAAATGTTTCTTCTATAATAATTATATTCTGTTTTCATTGTAAATGAAGTAAAAATTTACAAAATTTCCAAGCATATATAGGAATGATTCTGCATATTTATGAAGGGTGGTGGCAATAAACTGTACATATATAACATTACCATAGAATTGAATACTATTAAGGTGGAATATTCCGTGTTTATAATTTATGGTTTTTTAGGATTTATATAAAATATCCTGACATAGATAAATTCACCTTGTTTAAAATGTATCTAGTTTCAAATGTAGAAATCACGTACAAAATACTTCAACGTACCTATTGTCATGGAATTTGATTCCAATATCATGTGAACAAAATATACAAAGTCATATATTTTAAATTTAAAAGGTCAAAAGAGTTTTGTCGTTAGGCCACCTTGTATATATATTCAATTCTTATATATTGATAATTTCAATGCACAATTTAAATTTTATGATTTTGCAATATGAGCTACTCGTAAGATGTATCGTATTTTTCACTTGAACAAGTACACTCTTTATAATCATTTTACTACTGTCAGGTAAGGATATCTAACTTTAAAATTAATTGCCATCTGATATTAATCAATCGTAACAGTATAGTTTTGTTCATTGACATAATACAATATTGTCGGTAACGCCATAAAATTAAAAATATCATTAAACAAATCATGTCTTTAGATTAATCTTGTAATATGTAGATAGAAATTTGACTTTGTTCAGGTTTGTTTTTAAATACTACACAATTCTGGCAGTATTGGTGTTGTTTTTGTTCTTGATATCAAAATGATCTTGCAAGTAATATCATTATATAGTCGTCATCAGTCATTCAACATTATTAATTTGTAGTTTTGCAAATTCAATGTTAATCTTGTTTATTTAATTAATACCAATTAGTACTAATTTATAAATACTAAATATTTCTAATATGTGTATACTTTGAAAATAATTATAGTTACTTTTATAAATCCAAGACATTTACGAAAATAAAAGTCGATACGATCATTTACTAATGGATAGAACATATATATATTTTAATGACCACTATAAGTTCTGATGATAAAGTAATCATTTCGTGAGGAAAATTCGCGTTCTTATATAGAATGCTTTTATTTACTTATTTTATATACCTTTTCTAAGTAAATTTTCGAGAAATGTCTTAATTTTTATCGATTTTGAAATCACCATCAATATGTGAAGGTTTCTAAGAATTTGTCCATATAATTGCCTTTGGTCTTACAATGAAACGCTTAAAAATGACCTTGGTCATTGTCTCCGCAAAATCATAGACCAAGAATTGTTTTCATCATCATGATATATGGGGCGATGTATGTACTTAACGTATGTACTTATAATGCTCTTTATTACAATTTTAAAAAACTACAATAACCTTGTAGAAATTGACTCTCGTTGTCAAATAAGAATTCTGTAATGACTATACGTAATTTTTATAGAGGAAGTAACCCATGCAAACATGGTACGTTTTAAAGGAGGCTCACTCCCGACAGGAGTGAAATTTGAGGGTGCCAAGGGGGGGGGGGGGGGCTTGGTTAAATTTGTTATTTCGAAGATTTTTTTTTAACTTTAACTGTTAGTATTTAAAAAATAAATATATTTTACAATCAAATATTTTTTAATTTCATGAAATTAATGCTGTCCCCGCTGTTTTTATAGTTTCCTCGATAAATAACAATTGACATTTATTGCATGAGATTAAATGTAACGTTTTTGTATCTTCGCATGGAATGTTTCTTGAAATAGACCGATATAACGTAGGGATAATAAAAAATATTATGATTCGTAATAATGCAAATAATAAGTACCCAGTTTTTTTATTAACATGTGTCAGCTATTTGCCAAGATATTTAGCATATAGTGATCTCGAAGCGACATTTTTCTATTAAATACACGTTAAATGATGATTTTAATAATTTTTTTTTTTGTTGGCGAAATTGACCGATAACCCCATCTCAAACTTCACAGAATGAAAGAATATTACTTTAAGTACAACATATTTTAAAGTAAAGAAAAACTAATGTATTTTAGTGAGCTTCCTTAAATTCTTTGGGTATCTATACAGTGGAAATATCCGCGCTTTAGTCTAAACGCTTTAAGCACTCTATCTCGCCAAAGAAAAAAAAAAATTTAGCCACCTCAAATGTAAAATATTGTTATCAGGACATGCAGGAAACGAAGCCTTAGTCGACAATTGCATTATGACACCATCTGGATTATACACGTAAACAAAAGTATCGTTGGAGCAATCATACTATGATTTTATCAACCTCAGAAATAATTGTATCAACCATATGAATAGTTTTGTCAAGCAAAATGGTAAGATTCTTGAAAAAATGGCATTTTCGTTGTTATTGTCTTTATTATTATTAGTATCGTGATTGTTATCATTGTCTTTTCCGATTGTTTACTTATTATGTATACTTGTATATTGTATACTTCATCGATAACGATGAAAGTCCTAATGATAACAATACAATAAAACCATGAGTATTTTCATGGTAATCAACATCGCCGTCATGGATGTCATCGTTGACGTCATCATCATCTTCAATATCGCGTTATCAATATTGTGAATTTGTTCACCATTCGCATTATCGTCATGATGACTCTGACATCATCGACGTCACCTGATCCGTTGGAATTAAAAGAAAGGAAACTACATACATTCACATTGATTGGTAACCACGTGCATGGAAAATGATTGCATCCATCACAAAAAAAAGAAATCATTTTAATTTTCCAGAAGACGAAATGCAATCGGCGCTTGACGATTGCATTTCACGAAGTATGACGAGTGTTATAAATCACTTTTAACAAATGACAAATCCAATGAAAAATCAAGCGATAAATGAGTGACGTTGCTCGGTGCATCGACCGCATTGTTCCCCAGGTCAAAAGAAAAAAACGCACCGATATCTCGAATCCGATCGCGGATCTCCAGATCGTTATCGTCGGTAATCGCTTTAATTCAGCGCGAAGCCGCTAATTTCATCTGGGAAATTATCACGTCGATCCTCGACACCCACCGCGGTCTTCGCGCTTATCGATTTGCAACATCTCTCTGCGCGAACCTATATCTGGACATATTGCGAATCCCCCCGGGGGGGTCTCGGCGCCGATTTTTCGCTTGCGCAATCTCGAGATCTCGAAGACGACGTCTACCTACGCCTGTGCGCGATGTGCTCCCCATTGAAAATCGAGAAGATACCTATATATACATGCCTACCTGTGCGGGGAGGCTAAAAAATGTGTCGAGCGCGGAGACGTAGGCATCGCGACGCGGTGGAAAGGACGCCCGGTGAAGACCCAATGAGAGTGCTCCGATTGGCCAGGGGTTAGCGTGGGATCGGTTTGTGCTTCTTATAGACCGGTTCGTCGTTTCAAGTGCCAATTGTGGCATCGCGATTGGAGATCGCGCTACCTCTTCTCGCTCCGCGGGTGCGTTTGAAATTTCGCGAGTTTTTAGTGCGTTTTGTTATCGATACTTTTTTATTATCTCGTTTAACATTTTTCATCTTTTTTTTTTTTTTTTGGGAAAGGATTTTTTTTAATTGTGCGTGAATGTAAGCGACAACAATGAGAGGGATAGCGGACTGCCTCCTGTTCGCGGCAGTTGCGTCGTTGGCAGGTGCCATCATCGTCCACGAGGTGAGAACGCGTTTGCATTTATTGGTTACCGATTTGTTCGTACGCCTGTATATTTATGACGTGACTCACGACACCGGGAACAAGCATTTAAGTCAAGAACGTCGCGTCATTGATGGTGATGCGGCCGCTACCAACCACTCTTTTATCTTCGAATAATGCACGAGTGTTACGCCTTTGAGGATGCCTTTTTGCGTGTGAAATAAGTGACGTTTTTACGGTTGTTTTATGTGTGGTGCGTTTTTTATCAGCCGTTTATCGATTATCGAAAGGGATTTGTGCGTTGACGTATACGTCAATTTTGTTGTTTATCAGGGTGCCTGCAATTTTGTGGGTATTGGGTTCCTCGAGTATGACAGGGCTTTCGGGATGTATATGAAATCTGGTCTTCAATTGATGAATTAACAATTTTAGTTACGAGATGATATTTTAATGTTTCTGCTGGCTGTGATAATTTTTTTGGTCTGTAAAGGTGACATTTCAAGTTTTTTTTTCTATTCAATAAGACTTTTTTAGAGAAAATAGTGCTACAAAGAGATTTCGATTTTTTAGATGTAAAACGGTTTGTTTTTTTTTGTCATAGATGGAGGAAAATTGCTCGAAGATTTCTTTAAACCCTTGCAGTGACAATTTATGTACTTTTATATTTTTTTAATGAAATTTTCAGTCTTGAATATTTCGTAATAAAATGCAACCTCACTTTTTGAACATTGAACCAAAGGCCGCAATCGGAAAAGTGGAGAATTTATAAATGACAGTTTACAATTTGCATTTTGTATTGAAAAGTCTTAAATGAATGAAAGATTTTTTTTTAATTTTTGTTTTATTGCTAATGTAAAAAAATACTATTGTCCTAATTTTTTCTAAGAAGTTGATGATAAGCAAAGTCTGTCAATAAATCATTAGTAAAAAGCCAAAAGAGTATTCATGAAAATATTTGAAATTACTACAATTCTTATTTCAAAAATTTATCGAATTCAAAAACTTGAAAAATTCATCAATGAATTTCAACGTTAGACTTCGATATTTTGATATAAAAGTCAAACTAGAAAATTGTCGTATTCGAAATTTTGTATGCGTTATAATCGATGAGGAAATTTTCAATTTTTCAGATTGATCAATTTTACTTCACAAACGCATCATCATGTTAATAAATCACGTGATTTGCTAATTTTAGAACCAGTAATGCAGTTACATCAACTATTACACAGGTTATAAACGAATTTAAAGTACAGGTTAGAGTAATACCTTATTTTTTCCTTTTATAAAGTTACTCTTGTTTTTGTTTTTTTAATGTATACACAAATTTATGCGAATGTTGTCATGAAGGTTAATCGATCTTTTTTTTGCTTGGTATGTATATAGAAACATCATGTAAGAGAGAGAGAGATAAGAGTTTTCTAATTTTACTAATATCGTCATATTAATTTAATTTATTACTTCACTCCATTCCCGGCTATATGTATTACATTACAAAATGGAAAAGAAGACTCCCATATAAATTCCATACATAAGATATTTCCATCAATTTGATGAATAGGCATGCGTCGGTGGAAATCGAATCCTTGCGCAAAAACTTTATAAACGATCTTCATAAAATTTGAATCGAAAATTGAAAGTGATAGAATTGAATTTACTTATTATTATGACTGTGAATTTTATTATCTTTGTTACGAAAAGTTAATAAGATTATTCAATCCTATTTTTCGGAAAAAAATAATCTAAAACAATCTTGTATACATTTTCATATTTTAGGTGCTCTTACATACGCTTTACAATAATGTTGAATTGAAACATTTTTATTTTTTTGTTTAATCCTGAAAATGTCAATAGAATTTTATCGCATGGGGGGGGGGGGGGGGGGTTACAAAAGATCATGAGAATTCTTACTACATTATGAAAATTACACATGTAAAAACTACTTAAAATAAATACGCGAAAACATATAAAATTAGGCCTTGATTAATTACTTGATATTTTTCTCGGTTTTCTCATAAAATTTTTTAAAGCATATATATATGTATGTACATGTATTGCATATTTGTATCATATACATGTATACGTATGCTCACAAAATTTATTTTATGATATATCACGTGGCGTGGCTGATTCGTTCCTGGCCATTCACGATCTTACCTGATCTTTTACGATCTTTCTTAATCGTCCATTATATTCCACGATCTTTTACAGCTCTCCATGACCTTTCGTGATCTCTCATGACCTTCCACGATTTTGCGTGATCCAACATACAAATTTTTCTGGGATATTTCATTCCTCGCAAATTCACAGCACTGCGAATGATAATAACCAAGTATATATATATATATAATTTAACAAAGATCTTCGTTCTTAAACTCGCGATATTGATTCATCCCAGTCGTAATGTACGAGATTTATGAAAATGTATAAGAAAAAAAAGGAACTTCTAATGAAATGCAAATCCTTTATTAATTACGTTTCTTCATTGAACCAGTGTCGTTATTTCATTCAATAAATTAATCTCTCGGTTTAATAAACACCCGGCATTCCTCGCAATATAGGCGATTACGCCTCATCGGCGCAAACAATAATAACAATAATTTAATTCAATAATACGATACTCCCGAGAGAAATATTTATTTCTGTTATGTCGTTTATGCAATATTGGAAAGTCACCATAGAACAAAACTAATTGTTTCGTCGAATTAAACAACGATTCTCTCAGGACAAATACTTGCTTTTATACCATCAAACGTGACGTACTTAATTACTCGAAGAAAGTCCTACTCGACAGAAATATGTCACTAATAATAACGTAATATTTTTTTTTTGTCGTCGAGCTAATTGCACGTCCTTCAAGCAGGCGTGCTCTCGAACGGCTCGCATTAAAATGGTAAATTTTCGAGGCTCGACCGTCACATAAATTTACCAAAGCATTCGTTAAAAGGCCATTTACATCCGATAAAGTATCGATAAACCTTATTAACAGGTCTATTTAGTACCAGTGCCATTTAAATTCGCACCAGTTCCGATTCGATCTCGTTAAGCCACTCATTCCCTATATATATGTATATATAAGATGTTCGATTCCGATCAAGCCGGAAGTTTGTCGATTCGAAACATGCATGCACGTCGTTTGCTCGTTTGCGGGTGGCGGAAATCGCTTTAAAAGTCCAAACGAGACTCGAGTTTCATAGGAAAATATTCAGAAGGCACGTTTGTTAACCCCTGACCGCGGGACTTCTTTCCGGGTGATCAAAACGGTCGGTAATTTAACTTTTACTTCTCGGACTTGACGGATTCCTCCTGCACTTCGAGAGAGAAAGTGAGACGAGACACACTGACTGGTGCGTAACCCGCCGGCAAAGTTCCTCCATCGGATGTACGAAAATAAGCGAATCACTTCGCCTTATCTACCATCGACGAGCTCTTACGACCGATTTTGAAAACGACTTGCAACATAATTTTTTTTTTTTTTTTTTTTAATGTTTTTAACTCAGTGAGACGCACAATTTCCAACGATGCGCAAACCTCGAAATCCGCTTCTTTGTTCATTTCTTTTTTTTTGAGGGGCGCGGCATTGCGTGCTGCGAAAGCATGCTTCGTAATGAGATGAAATGCTTTTTGCGATTCGAGTTTATTACGGGTGGGAATCGACTATACGAAACGTCGTTAATACTATCGAAAGGATCTCACGATTAGTGCCGCTTTAATTGCAGATGCAACATATCGCACGATTTAAACACGGCTCCGTATTGGGAGAACTGATTGGCCGATTGCACTCGAGAGAATCGGCAAGATCGTTTTACAAGGTGAATTTCGCGTCGTTCCGCACTTGGCTGTTATAATCGTTTGTTTATAAATACATATTTGACGCTTTATTTCCTGTCTACCTTGAAATTATTTTCATCCAGCGCGACGCAGCCTTCGTTACATGCATGCTTATGCGGAACTTTAATTGCTAATTGCATTGAAATCTTACGTTCTGATCGCCTTGAAACCTTTGTTACTTTACGATCTCGAGACGACTTTTTATCAGTTACTTGAGAACCCTGATGCATATCTCGCAATATTTATTTACTTATCATCCTTCAAGACTGTGTCGTATATTGCTGACTTTTGTTCTCGTTTCCTTCGAAGGTATGTGCAGATCGTACGTCCTGAAAATGACTCTGTAAATTGATTGGAAATGTACTTCGCATAGGAAAGAGAGAAAATATCTGTCTTCGACAATAGAAGCGGCAACAATAGAATGGTGATTTTATTCCTTCGTCAGATAATCGTTTTCTGTTATGAAGTGATGTCAATTTTCCACTTAATCCTAACAGTGACCTTTTCAAGTGAAGAAAGAGTAATTGAATATTTCACGTATTGGAAGACGAAGTGAAAATTACTTGCGAAACTGTCACTCCAACTAGGCAGGTTGAGTGAAAGAAAAATGTGTAAATATTATGCAAAGGAAGAAAGTTGGTCGAAGAACTACGAGCTATTCAAATTCAATTTTGCAAAGTTTATGTACATACTAGAAAAAATAAATAAATCGAGACAAAGATTCGTCGGATACTGTCGGGGTTTCGGGCTCTTTTGAGTAAAAAATTAAAGGGTATTCCGATTGATTAATTTTTTAACCTTGCTTGCTTCGGTCATTAAAAAGAATGTCTGTAGCAACCATTATCTTTTGTCAACTCGGGTATACTTTTTTCTTGGCGGTTGCCATTCCATGAGGTGATTCTATATGAAATTTAAAATCAAGGATCGAATTTCGGTAAAGGACTTTTTGATTTGATACTTTATAAATATATAAATTATACTTTATAATAAAATCGTATACATGTAGTATGTTCAACTTGTTGAACTCGTAATCGACTTGATCTGTTAAAATCTTTTCATTTGTGAAGTCTATTTTCTTCTATAGTTGTCTAATGTACTACTCGTTTACCATTATATAGTAAAAAATGACTATATGCATTCTGAATAATTTCATCATTTTTTTGCATAAATTATATCTAAATCTTCTGTGGTATATAAATTAAACTTTACATCCGACTTGGTGAATCCGAAACGGTTGATGCTCGCTTTTAGTAATTTTGATTTCGGTTTATTTTAGCGATAAACCTATCGTTTTTTACTTCAAAGTCACTATACATTTATTTTGCGGCTTCATAATTATGTAGTTTAAAAAAAAGTGGCAGATAACATCTTATATATTTATATTACAATATTGGGGATTTCGTAAGTTTTTCGTAAAATTGAACAATTACTTGCATTCTTCAATTTCTTGCATTTTTTAATTTCTTTCATTTTACAATTTCTAGCATTTTTTAATTTCTAGCTTTTTCAATTTCTGGCTTTTTTCAATTTCTGACAATTTTGTCAGTTTTAAAAAAATTTTTTTTATCAATATTTGCCTATTATGACTGTTATCTGTTATCACCGATTTTTG
Source organism: Trichopria nigra (assembly GCA_030522945.1). Taxonomy (NCBI): domain Eukaryota; kingdom Metazoa; phylum Arthropoda; class Insecta; order Hymenoptera; family Diapriidae; genus Trichopria; species Trichopria nigra. Next base: position 21,080 of record JAPYZR010001261.1, on the reverse strand, counting down.
ACATTTTTTACAACTTTTGTCAGTTTTCTTTATATCAATCATTAATATTTTATAACTCTTATCAGTTATTCATTTTTTAGTAACGACAAACATTTTCCTCTTGTTTTTTTATCAAAACTACCATCCTTTTATCGACATTGCCACTTTTTAAATCAATATTTAAACTTTTGTTAGTTCTGTCAAGAGTTTCAACAATTTTGACATTTGCCATTCTTTGTTAATTTTCATGAATTCTTATATATATTCCCAAGTTATTTCTTTCTTTGTCTTTTCTTAGTCATTACTTTCTTTAAATAGGTTACCCGTTATATGAGTATTTAATTTTTAGAGTTTAAGATTGTCCGTGTATTTTAGAAATATTATTTGTTTTAATCTACATGACTATTGACTATATACCAGAAGCGTGACGTTAGAAATGACAAGTACAACGAGAAAAGTTATCTAAAAAGAAGTTCATTTTCTAAAAATTGCCCACAATTTATTCGATACAAGTAATTTTTAATGAGGATATTACAATACTGAAGAATATACCTTTTAAAACTTAATATATGAAATCTTATAGGAATAAAAAACTATTAAAGTATAAATGAAAAACAACACTCAAATAAACTTCAAGCATTCTTCAATGAAGAGCAACCTTCACATTTTTTACCAATTTAAAAGTTGCAGAACTCGTAACGATAGGTTACGTTTCCATATTAGAATCAAGATCGCTAATAGAGTTCTCTGTGACAACTACTAGACTTTCTCATATATTTTTCCTTGTGTTATGACAGCATCAATTTGTTAATGATACTTGCACGAGCAGTCCAAATCTGATTTAACCGGAAATATTAAATACAGCCTTATTTAATTAAAAAACAAAAAATAATAATAATAATCAATGCCTTAAATTGAAAATTGAAATAAAGTAATCAGGAATACGCTGCCAATGTTATCGCGATATCTTTGAACAATAAATCTTGTTTCAGCTGGAAATCCTACGATCCATGAGAATTTGATACACGCAGAGTGCGAATTGAATGTATACGTCGATTTTTTTATCAATTAAGATAAAACCTTCACTTAATGAGTCCTTTTACAACATCGACATCATCGAATGTGATATCATGGATTACTTAAGCAAACTATTTTTCTCGCTTCCTTACGTGTCATACGTGATTAACTTTTACCTAAGGAGCAAATCTAAAAAATATGTTTTCAGACACACTTTCAGTATATATTTCTTTAAAAAAAAAATCTTACTGATGTTTTTACATTAATCTATATTTGATATGTAAAAATATACAAACTCCTTGCTTGTTTCGCGTAGCTGAGATAATTTCTTATCTCAGTGATTTTGATTTTGTGTCTATTAAAGTTGCATGTATGACCGCATTTAGATTCATCAAAGTCAGCAAATGTTTTGCAATAATTATCCGAAATAGACCGTATAGACATCATTTTTGAAGCTGACTGAAATATTATTTTAGTTTTTTTCATACCTCGTATATCTGCTTGAGAATGTTGGATATACGAACGCATAATAAATGGTTTAATATTACTTAGACTAACATCAGTTCAATAAAAATTGGCTTATTTATTTATATTTATTCAACACTTCCTAAGCAATAATTAAATCATTATTTGAGTGTTACTTCACCTGCGAATTGCAATAAGACCATATTTATCGCTTATTTTAATCGTGCAATTAACTCATTAAACTTTATCCCAACATATTACACGTTATAATTCATACATATTTGCATTTAACGAGTCAAAAAATCCCTGGTATTTATTTAAACGCGAAGCATTATTTATTATTCGCGTTAAGAATTTCGCTTTTATTTTAATTAATCTGTGTTCTTTTTACAACTTTGCCTACTTAAAGTGAACGTAAGCCCCAATAAACCAATTAAGATAAAACCTTCGCTTAATGAGTCCTTTTACAACATCGACATCATCGAATGTGATATCATGGATTACTTAAGCAAGTGATTTTTTTTCTCGCTTCCTTACATGTCATACGTGACTAACTTATATATACGTAAGGAGCAAATCGAAAAAATATGTTTTCTTATTTTTAATTATAACAGCCTTATAAATTAATCTTTACAAATATCATTGCTTAACATTGAAAATAATTATACTGCAAAAATATAGTTTATTTGATTGATTTGAATTACACTAATAAAACTCATTTGATTGATCAGAAATGACAAATTGAATTTATAATCACTTGCCTTTCTTGATATATTATTCATTTGATTGACGCATTATTAACTTTTTTAGCACCGTGAGGTTTTATACATTATAGGACTATAATGTAACTTATAAGTTATGAGTGATGTAACTTGAACTTTTATCATCTTTTTCATAAAAGCAGAAAACTTGTTGGACATGCATTTACGTGAATTGATATCCAAAAATGAATTCGATGCCCAAGTCTTTGACTGTGTAAATATGGATGTGTGATTTTTAATTAATGATCGATATTCTGATTTAGTTCTAAATGATGAATACTTAAATCTATAGAGTGATGTGCTTATAGGGTACATAAATTATGTAACCTGTCAAAGTATTTTTTTTTTAAATTCGTTTATGAGAGTACCTGCAGAACAGTTACCAACCGAGGTTTTCGACGCTAAAAGTATAAATGAAAAGTAATTGAAACGTTTCTTCTTTTTGGAATTATGTATGTGCAATCACCCTTCCAAAGTCCGAATTTTGAAAAAAAAACTTTTAAATCCTTTTTTATTTATACGTATCCTGTTTTGAGGTTAGGTCAGTAATTGTTCTACTTTAGAACTCCCGTCAATTATTTACTCGTTCAAAATTGCAACTTCACCTTATTAAAAGTAATTCTTCATTAAGAAGAATTTTAATGGAAATTTTTCCTAATAAAAATGATTGTTGTCTTCATATATTCATCTTTAAAAACTTTTTACCTTCATTCGTGTCACTTTCAAGTAGAACAATTACCGACCTAACCTCAAAACAAAAAAAAAGTATAAATAAAAAAGGATTCAAACGTTTAATTTCCAAACAATTTCAGCGATCTATTTTTGAGACTTGTATATATGTTACGTAGAATCAACCTTCCAAAGCAAAAATTTTCCGTAAAAGCAAAAACATTTTTTTGGTTGAAAACCTCGGTCGGTAACTATTCTACTTTAAAACCCTCTTTATACTAATACCCTTTAATATTAGCCACTTTCTTATCGATACTTTTATTATCCAATCGAATTTATAAATGCATAAGATATAAAATGTAAATTATTATTCGAAACTTTCATTAAAAATAATAAGATATTAGAAAAAATATTGCAAAAAGTAGAAGAATAAATTACAATCCTGTCTGTGCAGTAAAAATCACATGAACCTAATGAGTAATTATACGATTTTGTGTTGCACTCAACAATGAAGTGTAAGTGACCCGTTCTCATGGTATACCTCCATTGTAAGAGTAGAATTTCGACCTATAATTTTATAGTACATAATGTTTTATTACTATATTTGCAACATTATAACGTAATAATGAATTAATATGCAACGCTATTACTCCAAATATCCGCTCTTAAAAACTCGCATAATTTATATACTATTAATGTTCTATTATATTATAATATAAAAATAAATTAATCATTTAGCATCGAACTTCGTATATAATTAACTGAACTTTACGTGTCGTAACTAATAAATGCTAAAAATATAATTATTTTCAGTAATTGTTCGCGTGCGATTGTGAATCGCCCATGAGTTTTCGTGTTTCTTTCAACGCCGTACTCGTGCAACCGTAAAAAACGCATAAAAGAAGAGAAAAAATCTATGAAACAAAAAGTCCCATTGTCTGCATGTTTCATGATAAAACCGTGCTCATCATAGCGTTCATTTAAACGCACAACAAAAGGTTAATCTCATTCGATTCATGACGAGGAGGTGTGATCCGCAGAAACATCGCTCGCATCAAATATCTTCGTTCGGTCACGAGTTAATTTCAAAATAAATTTTATCGTTTTTGTTAAATCTTAATCCGATAATATTTTTTTCTTTAATATTTATGAGCAATTATTTAAAATATTTCATAACTTATCACCGATCGCATTTAAAAATAAATTTCTCCTTTAATTGACTTAATAATAGGTCAACCTTCAATTTGACAGGTTAAATGATTTAATTAAGGAGTTTTTTTTTTTCAATTTTTTAACTTTTGATAATTTAAATGTCAATATTTCATTACCGGATGAGAGAGGAGGAATGAATGAAATTATACTATTTTTATTGTGCGGCAAACACTCTAGCATTAAAAATTTCTCTTTATTGGTAGACGTTTCTGATTGATTTCAAAATGACAAATTTGATAAGGCAAATCAAAATTAGAAAATGCAATCTCTCTATTCGGTTGTATATAACATACTATACATAACATCCAAAATTACGAATTGGAAAATGCCAATCATTTATAAGAATAAAAATATAAATACCAGGCACATTTAATTTCTTGAACGAAATATAAATTAATAGTCTTTTCGTTAAATGACCGTCTCACCAATACTCGCTTATCAAAATATATATAACACCATTCCTCCGCAAATTCTCATCATTCTCGTCATTCCGGTACCATTCGAGCCTCATTTTCATGGCAACAAACTCGTTTTCGAATGAGAGCGTGAACGTGATCACCCGTTTAAGGCGATACTCGAGACTGTGAATCTGGATCTTGAAATTATGATTTCAAATATCAAATAATTTAAAATTACCATGAAAAATGAATAAATGTTTATGATCAAATAAATCATTAGTTATATTGAGTAATTGGTATATATTATTTAATTTGAGCCAAGTAAAATATTAGGTTATAAATTGATTATATAATTTGGAAAAAAACTTTAATTAATTCCCCATATGCAAGTTATGGGGTAATTTTACTAACTGCTCAGGGTCATATTCGAATTGGCACTAGAAGTCTATTGGATATCCAGATGTGTACGAATATTGGATATCCAGACTCAAAAGTACATTGAATGATTGATGTACGTCAATTATATAAGTTCAATGTTAGTTTGAATGTCCACTATTCGTACATATATCTGGACATCCGATGTACGTCCAATTTTCGTCCATGAATAATTGGATCTGAAATCAAAACGTCACTATCTGTATATCTATACGATGATCTTACAAAGATCAGATTTATAGGTTCCAGTGTTGTAAATTAAATTTTGCATTTATACATTCAATTTCATCATTAGACTTAGCCATTGATGTCCAAGTCAGTCATGTCATCATTACTCGATTTGATCGCAATAATATTCATGATATGATATTAACATAATTAATATCCTATTTCCTATAACCTCGATCAGCAATGACACTTTTTTTGGCCAACTTGTGTTAGGAATCTTCTTTTTTGACTTCGACACAGTGTTTACAAACATATTGCGTATCGTATTTAGCCTGATATCCAAGTGGTAATCGAAGCTGAACAATTATCGCCATGTGTACCATATAGGAATAATCCAGGTATATGCAATCCTTCGGCATGCCAGAGTACTTTATCAAACGATTTTAGTAAACGCATTGGTCGTTTTGAAGAACGATTCTTACAATTTGAACGGACATCAGGGTTTCCATCGTAATCTGCATTACGTGGGTCGTAAACTACATTATGTATTAAGTTCTAGGGAATTAACTTCGTATTTAAATGTGAAGCATGCAGTGCAGGTTGCAAAAGGATCAGCCGGCATCACCACGATGCATTTTATCGTTCGTTAAATCACGCACGGGCAAGCCAGGAAACCTTATTTTTCAGGCGTCTCGAAAACTGCACGAGTATTACTGCATCCCGGTAGTAATTTAGTCGTTTATACATAACACGCTCGCGTTACGTGCAGCGTTAAAAATTTGTAAGCATTAATAACCTTCGCTCCCCGTCCATTAATTACCTTGAAAGTCGCGTCGTTACGTAAGCGATACAACGCTCGTCTAAAATGACGGCTCCAAAGCCGAAAAGCGGATAAGCGTATCGCCGGCACACCGGGTGTCGGTCATGTCGTAATCACCAGCTCTGGTCCTTGCCAATTCGAAATGCGGATTGCCCAAGTGGCCCGTCGTGTGCGGCTTATTGTATCCAGATGAATAATTTGTTGCAGCAACAAAATCGCTGTTACAACAATTTTGTCGTTTATACAATGAAATTGTTATTTTCTAGAAGCAAAATGAAAACCCCGTTGACTTATCTTGTATTTTGGTAAATTCGCAAAATCCCGTCTTATCTGCTGGGTCCGTTGAATTTCGCTATTTCCAGCAGCTGGATGTGCGCGCGAGCATTCTTTCACTTTCAGCGGGGGCTTTTCTAGGCCAAGTTCATCCTCGTCTTGGCAAAAGTGCGAAACTGACATAATCCATTACGTCGACACCGTTTCGATTTCACCCGAACATCAGAAGTTGGAAATATTGTTTTTTTTTCAGTGCGTACACACACACATTCTCACATGTATGTAACACTCGTGATCTTCTGGGCTGTGGCAAAAAGTGAAAGTTTGCTAACGTATACATATCGAAAACGTATAGGTCGACATTCCCGGCGACTCGTCCTTTCACGAAGCGCGAACGTGGAACGGATGCGTATCAGTATACGCGGCGGCTTGTCCGTGTGATGTGGGTGTGGTGGGTGCGAGCGGGGGAACGAATTGATTACATTGTTTTGTTTGCATTGTTTGCAGGACAGTGGCAGAGCGAGACGCCCGGCGCAAAGTGGAGCGGTGATCGATAGCGAGTTTAACGTGAGTGTATTTCTATTTTGACAGGGGGAAATTGATCGGCACATGAAAACACGAAATCGGAATCAACCCGATGACTTATCATTGTCATTCGGTATTGGCAAGAAATCACTATTGAGATCTTAATCTTTAATTGCCCATAAGGTACTTAGTATTGCGAATCGATTGTCACATTTTATCGGTGTTATAGGTCAAAATGTACAGATCGTTCACCTATCAACATTATAATTTGCTGACATGTGTTTGGAAATTTTTAGAAATATTGGTAAATATAGGAGAGGCTGTCTGAAATAGAATAATCTTTTAATGGCGTGTATACTGCAAAATCTGATCCTTCATTTCTGTTTTCAAAGAATTACGTAAGTCCTTCGTAATCTTTTCAGACATCAAATGTTAATGTGATTTATTTTATTTCATTCATTTTCAAACAGTGATAACATCACCGTGTGTTGGAGATATATATTTCAGCTTTTCCTTGTATAGTGATTCTGACATTCGGATACATTAATTGTAAAATTGGATTCAAGAGTTTTAAGAGTATTCTAAATTGATCCTGTCTGTAACGTCACTTTATGATTTTAATATAAGCGCAGGTTAAAATGTATCAGAGCGTGAAAGGTAGTTCTATCTATTTTTCCACGGACAGAGCTTAAGTTAACCAAAAAAAATCGGTTAGATAATTTATTGGTTACAATTGTCAGGCGAACAGACAAAAGTTATTAGAAAAAAGATACACTATCGACCAGTAGTTTGGAAACACTGTTGAAAAAATATGTATTACTGATGTATTCTGGAATTATCATGAATTTCTTAGGATTATATCAATAACAAACACAAAAAAAAAACAAAAGAAAATAGTATTAATATATCACATTTTATTTTCATCAAAGAATTCGCCCTTGCTTTTGATAAATGCTCTCACCAACCGTTACAGTCTTACAACAAATTAAAGATTGATACGGAGACAATACTCGCAAGCTAAAATAATGTAAACAAACATAATGAATTGCTCATCAAGTGTAAACTCAAATTTCGTCGATGTTATCAAAACAAACGGACTGATGGAAATTCTATACTTCATGTTACTTATAGCAGACAATGCTACCCTCGAGTTACCTGCAGAGATTTGATTCTGTAGCATAAGTAAAAAATAAATTTTTCAGGACAAAATTCCTAGAAAATTATACACATTTTCACATTCGAATTGAATGTTTCCAAACTTTTGGCCGGCAATGTATATTTACGTGATCGGTTCAGGCTTCTCAAGATTTGTATGTAATGCTGGAAATTTAGCTGAAACTATTTTCATTTTTGTTTTTCACTGTTTATTTTTGCAATGCAACACCGCAGTGTCAAAAACGTATTGTTATGATTATATCAGTATTTGGCATTATTATTGTATTTTCTGAAATCCATCACATTGTTTGACAAAATACAAAAATGATAATACGGTAGAAATGCGTCACAAATGTTATATATAGCGTTAATGAACCGCTCATTTAACTATATACTCCTTTTGGCTAAATATTGTTCAAATATAAATAAATTTCTACTTCTAAATAACAGTCGGTCAGGATTATCACATTTATCACAAGGCGTATTTGGTACAGTAAAATAAAATATCAGACAAAATGTCGATATTGCAAAACAGTAGTGCATTTCTTAAGGGTCAGGTAGAGCTATATACCACGTCGACTACGTCAATTCCTAACCTATACAATAGTATATTACGCAATAAGTGCGCAAAATAGGTGATTCCCGCACGAGATGAAGTCGAGTGGGGGCAATCACCTATATGCGCACTGTTGCGTATA
>JAPYZR010001261.1:0-12488 GCA_030522945.1 Trichopria nigra | reverse complement strand
GGGAATAATTGAGTTTCGCACTAGTGCGGGAATGGGCTATTTTGCGCACGCGTTTCAGTGCGCAAAATCGAATTTTGCGCACGGAGTTAGGAAAAGTACTTTTCGTTCATTCCTTCACTGATTTAGCTATAATTTGTATTTTAAATGGGTACAATGCTTGAATTCGAAGTAATGGATCTGAAATAAGCCAAAAGGTTTATAGGTATTTTTTAAATTTATACTTTTGTAGGTTGCGAATTTACACTTCTGCAAACTGACCTCATCGGTTTTGAAGAGAAAACTCGTTGAGATACTATTCGCTTGTGATACTATGTTATCCTTATTTAAAAAGATTGTTTTATTAAAATATAAAAAGTTGGATATTTGGAATAAAATATTTTGGTTAATGAAATATGATCTCAAAAATGTAAAATTATTTCGACCGTATATCATAATTGGAATTAATAATCTCCTTTTACCATCCACGACCAATAGAACGTAGCTAGAAAGTCGAGTATTTATAAATTATTGTTTTTATAAAAATAAAAACAAAGTAAAAATGTTCATATTAATACAAGAAAACAGAAATGAAACCCAGTTTATTGACAGGACAATGTATTTAAGCCCTAAAAAATAACGATTCAATTAATGCTTCGCAGTGATTAAATATCCGAATGACTGCATATATAGTCTCTTATTATCGAATAATTGGTATACTACAAAAGCAATGCGGGTGAAAACGTTTGCGTTTAAGCAGATTTTATTTTATAAATGTTTACAAGGATTTTTTTCAAAACTTAATTACCGTAAAGTTCTTTGCCACATCAATGCGAGTATCAATGCGACTGCAGGTCCTTGAACTTTCTGTTTAGTATCTAAAGTATTCAATTATTCATTATAATGTAATCTAAGAACGTTTCTAATTGCATTTCATGAATTGGTAACTATGTCTTAACACGATTTCTATTACTACTTATTATGCTGTTTAAAAAAAGGCCGATATATATACTTAACATATTTACGTAAAGATCACAGGACATCCTTCGAAATTATTATTGTTTTTCTACTGTATAGGCTTATTTTCAGCTTGAGCGATAATCGGATAAACGTAATGCTTTAAATTCAACTACCTTCAAAGGATCTAGTTTAATTAAACATTGAATACATGATAAAACAAACCAAAAATTGTTTTATCGTAATTTAACTTTATTGCATATATATAAAGAAAATTAGTTTAACAAATTTTTTATAACGAATGATCTTTTTCCTGTAATTTAATAAAATAGTTTTCAATTATTAAAAAAAAGCTGAATTATGGACTTTTCATTCATACAAAAAGTATAATATGTGTATAAAAGATATTGAAAGACCAAGTTCTTTTGATAATTTTGAATTAAAATTTAATAAAATATGCGATATCACATATGTATATTGTAAATAACTTTTTCCTCGGTATGACTATTTCATTATGTGATTTTAAGTAAATGAAAAAAGCCAAGGAATCCGTATTTAAGTAGATAAAGACATTCGTGAGAACCGAATTCAATAATAGATATTAATGAATGGACATTAAATGAAAAGATTTTTTAAATTTTGATAATATAAACTCAATTATGAAGCTCTCTCGACTGATGTAGATTTATTGTCATTTGTAAAGTATTAAAATATTAATTAATTTATTTAAAAAATGTATTTTTAATATATTTCCTGAATCATTATGGAAAAGATAAGTAGGATTTTCATATGAATGTATAGTTTAAAAATTACATAACGTCTGAATATTAACAAATTATTGGGACGTCTTGTTATCTGTAAATAATTTTTTAATTATTAACATTAATTCTTTATTTCTTACAAAGTATAAAATAATATTCATTCATTAATATAAACTATAACAATTCATGGTTATACTCAAAATATCATTCTATATTAACTGTTAGATTTTTTGTAACCTTTAGACTTTCTTAAGAGAAATTATGTACAAACCTTAATAAAAGTATATACGTAAAAGTAAACATTCGTAGGAAAATCCAATTAAACGACGATGTTTGCTGTGATTTTTTAACAAGCTATTTTCATTTTGACGAGGAATTCCTAAGCCATGCTCGTGCGACTAATTATATATATATGGGTATCCATTTAATATTTTGAACGTGATGTACTTTCGCTGAAATTTTAATGAAATGCAAAGAGAAATTAATATTTACGTTTGCCAGTATGAAACATCTCGTCGTTTGGAATTTTCAATTAAGTATAATAGGTACATTCATATACCGAACAAATAATATGTGCTCACTTGTATTTAGTTTTGACGGAAGGCGAGGTCCGTACGGGTTAATGAAAAGTAAAAATGATTAATGACTCTAATTTATGTATTTATAGAACCCCAATACCGTACGTAAGCTAAAAGAATCGACTGCACCGCAAACTTTCTCGCCATCATATTCGGAGAAAATTGAAGATCAGGTAAGATATTTGACGACGACTTCAAATGAAGCAGACGGTAACGATATTGATATTAAAAAGGAAATTTATTATTATTATAAAACCTACCTAATATGTCAACTTATATTATATTGTCTTCATAAATATAAATGGCATGAATGAGCAGATCAAAATATCAAATGCTCACTTTCATTTAATCTTGGAAAAAATTAAAAATAATTCTAATTTAATTTTATCTGAATATTGATCTTGAATTAAAGTAAATCTATAGATTGATAATAGAAAAATTCGTTTTTTGTTATTAGAAATATTTGTTGCTTGATTGACGTGAATTTTTAAAAGAAAATATTATGTTTGTTGATACAATTTTGACGTATTCGTATTCATGAATCCTAATCGAAAATGAGAATTAATTGCTCACTATCAGAATCATTGTCAAATTTATTTTCGACATAGTATTCTTTTAATGTAGAATTCTACCTTATATATATATATATATATTGTAGAATATTTAGTAAAATTTGTATTCACATAGTCTTTTTGTTTTGAAAAGCTAATATGACTTTGAATGTTGCATTAACATATTATGACAAACAAAGGTTTTTTTTAGAAAAGCACCGATTTCTGCAGTGAATTTCTGTGTACACGTTTTAAAGTCTTCTGTAAAAGTGAATCACACGCCTTTTAAAAATTTCAATAATGATCCAGAAGTCGTGAAGTAAAATAGAATATCAAACATTATCAATAAAAAGAACAAATAACAAATATACATATTTTTCTAAACATAAACAAAAAAACATGTGTAGTCGAAGTACTTAATACATGCCACAAATTCTAATTTTTATATATATATATCATCGAATCCATATAATTGTAAAATTCGCAAATTAAATCTTGCTTCTAGATCCATTCGGAATCGAAACAAGCGGTTCAGAGTCCGGCTAAAAATCCATCGTCGAGGCGACGACATAATGATATCGATATCGCCGAAAGGCGCCAAGATAAAAGGCGTAGGATAGATTCTACAGTATTGGATAAACGGGAGCAGCAAAGAATTTATCGCGAACAATTGGAAAGGCGTAAATTTGAACAGCTTCGAGATTATCAGCAGCGCCAGATGAGGCCCCAAGACAGACATCATCATGATCCGTTGGGTCTGAATGCACTGGCGAATCTCTTCCTCGGGCACCATGGAATATTCGGCGGTCACGGCCACGGAGGTTTGGTGAAACCCTTCCAAGGAGTTGGCAACGTATTGGGTCACTGGGGCAACGGAGGTCACGGTAGCCATGGTAGTCACGGTAGTCATGGTGGGCATGGTGGCCACGGAAGCTACGGGATACACGGTATCCATGGTCATGGTAATATTTCCAATTTCTTACAATACATTTAAACAGAGACACTTGTATAATACATTAATAGTTGTCCGATACACTGATAGAAAATATCGTGCATTTGACATCCGGCAGGTCCAAGAATGATGAGATGAAATTCCATAGGTATATGATAGGCTCTGATTATGCACGATCTATGAGATCTTCATATGTAATAAGCGTATCTAATTAAGGTCAAATATCGATCCGAAAAGAGTAAACTATTTATTATATAGCCTTGAAGGTTTCTGAGAAAGTCACGGTCAAGTACAGGACTTTCTATAATGACTTACAAAGAGATAGTTACAAAGGGATGCAAGGTGACTTGCCCAATTGTTTTTATCACATGAAATTCGTTTGAAGTACTTGGAAACCAATTATTTCCCTCGTAATAATGAACTAACCATACAAATCCATTTTTTTACTCCGATTAAATCCTCGATTAAAAAAGAAAAAAAAACGGACATTACCACACATGCTTGACCAGACCAGATGATTTTAAATAAAGGAATTCAGAAATTACAAAATTGAATAAATCCAATGTTGCAACTAACTGTGATCAAAATATCTTACAAATCATAAGCGAGTGTATGATTGTGATAATATATGTATGAAAACGTATCGAAGAGAATGAAATTGAAAACAAACCAACGTAAATAAACGGATCACCGGTCGGCCTTCGTTCCATACAGCAAACCTGAAGGCGAGACGGGTCAAGTTTCTTGACAGTCCGAAAATACTGAATCCTGCATCAAGAACACGTGCTCGATCAAAGGAGAATTTTCATGTCTTACATTCTCATGAATAGCGAATACGATCGGCCTGTATGTTATTCGAACAAATGTGAGTCTACCCTTTTATCGACGACCAAAGAAACTACATAAGTCAACTTTAAAGGGAAACAAGCGTAAATATTTTTGTATCACATTGCTGGAATAATCACTTCATTGCATAATGCAACTCCTCTGATTTACGAAAGTCCGAATAATAATTGTTGCAAGAGAAAGTAAACGCTACCGCTAACTAAATTATAATTGTTACGGACAAATTGTGCGGAAAAGTGCTCGAATTATGCTTTCAATTATGTAAATTTAATTATTTCAAGTTATAGAACAGAAACGTCACAATGGCAAGTGCCGTTTAATTTTTACGTCACGGGGCATTACCGAAAATTATTTTGGGAAGCATTTGCGTAAACGTAAGTAGGTATGAATGCAAAAGTGAATGTATACCATTTAAATTCTGTTCAATTGCACTCTGCTCAATAAAACAGACCTTGTATTAATTGCGATTTTTTTATTTAAAAGATTTTAATTTTCATATCAAAATGATGCCAGAAATACTATTATATTACATTTATATTTGTATTATTTTTATTAGTATTATGTTTTTTAGAATTTTTTTTCAGTCATAATGACATTATCAAATTTTCAATTTAAACATTAGATAATTTAATTAAACGTAACGTATATAAATCTTGTTGAATTTTTAAATAGAAACGATAATTTTTCAGCTACAAAATTAATATTTTACTTATATGCATATAGAATTGCACAAACAATAACCAGGTTAATAATTTTCGTATTTCTAGCTCCGTTAAAAATAATTTTCGTCTTTTATAGCTTTACGCCGAAACCGGCACAGAAAATTCTCCTGCTCCTTCGCACTATCAAGAAATTTGTGGTGATAACCGTCAAAAGTAATATACTAGTCGCCATTAGTAAGACCATTCTGGTAAACGGTAAATGGAACCTCAAAAGTTAAATGAAATAACGAGAAAATTTAATGTGCCCATAAGAACACTTGTAATATGTTGCAATGTGCAAAATTACAATCTTACATACTTGTTGAGTAATATACCCCGTCAAATTGAATAACCTACAGGACTGAAAAATAATCATTTTTGGATACTGTACATGTAGAGATATTTCTGCACATAGCGATATTAAGATATCTCAATTCGATAAATATTATTGCGTGCCAGAAAGATTTCGAAAATTTAAATCGAAATATTTCAGATTTAATTTCTTGAATGATTGATTTTAGGCTAGTCCTCAAGTACTCATATAGATGTACCGGATTTATTTGAAAAATAAAGTCTGTCAAAAGTTCACTTCGATAATATAAAGAATAAAACATTCTAAAGAGGAATTGAAATTCCTAATATAGAAAAAGTGACTGAAAGCGATTGGTCGAATGGTTTCCCCTTCCATCAACATGCGCCTTGCTATGGCTTCTTTATTATACAGCATGATCATGGCTATGTGAATGTATATATTTTTGCTGGTGCAAAGATATAATCGATTAGATTGTAGTACTATCAAGACCCAATTAATCACTCTATTAAAAATTGAATTAATAAAACATATATATAAGACATTTTGGCATTTCGAACAATGTAGGACATTGCTGTCACTAGAAGAATGAACCTAAACTTTTAGAAAACTTTCCATATTTTAACGTTATTTGGACTTATATGGAATATACTTGCATGAAAAGAATGAAGCCCAAGCAATCGAAAATTGGCCCAGAAACCTGTGAAAACAATGAGTCCGTAATGTCGATACGAATTCTGCTCTGAAGTTCCCTTAATCAGTAACGTTTTATATACGTTATCTCGTTACCATACTTATCCAAACATTCGTGGTACATGATTCTGTTATGATTTACGAATACCGCCATAATATGCCTGTATATACTGACCTTATATGAAGAACAATACGTACCATTATAAGAATTCGATCGATTTCATAAGCTCGGCATTGTGTATGCTCGCGCATTAACGACAAAAAAAAAG
The DNA here is from genome assembly GCA_030522945.1 of Trichopria nigra. Taxonomy (NCBI): domain Eukaryota; kingdom Metazoa; phylum Arthropoda; class Insecta; order Hymenoptera; family Diapriidae; genus Trichopria; species Trichopria nigra. The sequence goes on along the minus strand of JAPYZR010001261.1, from coordinate 5,894 downwards.
TAAAGCGTATAAAATAACGGTGTATATACGTCGCTTTTGTGTAAATATACGTATATATATATCTTTAAACGTTGATTATTATTTATTTCTGCAGGCAGTGAAAGTCACCACACTTACCAGGTGTACGAAACAATTGACGAGAGCGATTCCCCTTTCAAGTGGCCTGGCTGGGCAGCTTTTTCAAATATTTTCAACGTCCATTCTTTCTCAAAGGAGCCGATAGAAAACAAGATTGCACCCAAGGAGGCCAAACCGGGAAAACCCAAGTACGGCGACAAGTCATTACGGCATAAAGTCGCACCTACGTATTTCAGAGACGACGCGGCCCAATTTAGAGATAATTTCAACTCGGTGAACGAAATACCGCAAGGCAACTCGATCGACGATTCAGTACCGGAAAACAAAATCTCGTTTCCTGATAATTGATAACTATTTATCGCAATTACGCGTCGAATCGTGTCGCCGATCTACACATTTTAGTCATTTTCGCAAAGGTTGAAAACCTGTCTACCGAGATCAATATAGGAAACTGACGTTAAATGCGGAACATCAATCATCATTCTCCGTAGGATGAAATTTCAATTATACGAGCACCTATACATGACTCAGAGAATGATTCAATCATTCTAAAATCAATCGGATTATTCATTATAATTAATCGCCGCGCATTACTCGCCTGGATGCGTTTAATAAATTGTTTTGTACCTTATAAACTATCATTAATTGAATTCTCAATTCATTACGTGTACCTAATAACTTGTATATGATTATGTATATAATTACGAGTAATAAAGTGTTAAATTATTCGAAATGCTCATTTTCGGAGTACAATATATATAAGAAACGATTTCTTCGATGACTTATCGTCCTATACCACTACACGCGTATACCTTTCGCATGGTATCCGGTAATAATAATGGAAACAAGGCGAACAATAATATTCCACCGATCGAACGATAACACATATTAACAATTACGATTCGGTTATCGATTAAACTTAAAAAGAACCATTGAACCACTTACCGTCTGGCACAATTTCATAGAGCACCAGTTGCAGCACGCACAAAATAATTGTTCACTTTGTATAAAGCAGCGTTTTGCTCGGTGCACCGAGAGATAAAGTTCGACTTAACTATTACGTGTGCATCGCATTCTGTTTCCGCGCTGTGCATTCGCTCTAGAAAACTTTCGCAAGGGGGAGATTTGACCACAGATAGAGAACGAACAATATACCATCTTCGAGCGTACATATATACTGGGATTCGCAATGCAGACATTTTGAAAATAATATAGATCTCGATCCCCGGGGCAAGGTAATGAGCACCATGAAATTTCTCAGTGCACTCGGTGCCGGCATTATGTACGTACATATACGTACGAGCATTGTAATTGAATCGTAACGACACGAGACAAAGGATTGCGCTTATGGTAATATATTTTTCTTGGCAATCAGAGATTATGTTAAACGCGTCTTAATTGTAAATTTTACAACAATAACGTCTGATGTATTGTACGATAATGATGAGAATAACACAATGCGCGTATACGATATAACGTTCATTATCTTGGGTGCAGTTAAACAGTACACGCGAAAGTAAAATATGCATATAACATCAGTGCGAAACGCCATTAGGACCGTGACATAACGAAAATGTAACGAAGTTAATTTGTGTTTACATTTCGTGAAAATTGTTCGGTACGTAAGTGTACACGATGCTCGGGTAAGATATACTTTTTTAGGAAAATTTAGCAAGTCATCAACTGAGAGTAAACTTTTCACTCCCCTTCAAATGTCCGTTGTCACAATACTCATGAGAAACTTTCATGATAAGAATGTTTTTATAATCGAGAAAATGTTGTTTTTTCAAAATTCAAAACATTTATTCAAAATCGTCTCTTTACTGGATGGATGGATGGAGAAGATTTTTCACTTCTCAAGAAAGTCTTTAAATAATTAGAAATAGAGGCTTGAAATTAGTCTATTTTTTATTTAAAACTTTTTAAAAATTGTAAACAATAAATAATAAAGTTTCTTCGCCTATTATGGACATTATAAGCTTTTAGCACTATCGTATTCGACTTATCACTGTTTGAACTTAACTAAAATCGTAATATTTCAAAGTGAAACTATATGAATGGTGATAATTAATCATATACCTGGTAAGTATGCATTTTGAATTGCAAAATAAAATATCAATGTATTTATAAGTAAATATGTATGATAATAAGTTCTTTAAAGATAAAGACTCACATTTATCATAAATTGTTAAGGGAGTGAAATACAAATTCTATAATTTATTATTATAGTTGAAATATTAAACTATGATTCGTTTTTTAAATTTAATCAAGATCGTGTTTAAAAAGTAAGTACATTTTTAATTTTATCTTATTTACATTTTAAAATATTAAATTTAAAAAATTGATGTGCATATATATACGGAGTCGCTTAAAGCACGAAATGTTCTTACGCATTAGATTTCGGTTCGTATCCATTTCCCGGTTCTAAATAATGAACACATGACAGAATTTATTTTCCTGAAACAGTTTTATTTCATGCCGCATCTAACCGCAGCAGTAAGTTAGACTAATATATCGACACTCGTGTACTCAATGAAAAAAGTGTTTTATTCGTTTGTAATACTTATACTCCGTATACGGTGTAATTGCTACCGGTATTACGTTGAATTGGCACTATTAGGACTTAAAGTAATTCTTGACGTAAATATAATATTGGAAATCATGTACAATGTAATAATTTTTATTAAACTTATATAATTTGTTGAGAAATCCATCTTTTGAATATTTACTTTAGTTTGAATTCAAGTTTGTTTTTTTCAAGCTCTTAATATATTTATCATCTTAGAGAATCTACAGTTCATAAATATATATTAACAAATATTAAAATAATAATTTAAGGAAATTTTGTTTTCCTCTGGAAGTGTATATGTAGCTTTAACCAGCATAATTTATCAATGATTTTTTTTCTAAATACAACTTGAACCTAGTGAACGAGAAATATGTAGTATTTTTAAGAATTGAAATTACAACTTAAAATTATGAATCGACATTGTTTTTTGTTAAAAAGTACTTCTTCTTTTCATTGTTACTTTATTGTCTCTATTACCTACAATATTCGAAAAAAATGACCATTTTTTCATCAAATGTTCACGATCACATAATATATCAAATAATGCAATAAAATAACTATAGAGATCGTAATACAAGATAGCGGAAAAACTTTTTTTATTGCATTTTTAGGTCTATTATGATGTGAGGACATTTGATTAAAAACATATTTTGCAATTTTTTCTTTTCGGGTGACCAAATTCAATACTTCGATCAAACCTATGGTATGTATGTATAATAAAAAATAAGAAAATTTAATAAATAGTGAAAAACTTGGGAAAATTTTACAAATTCTAACATAGGAATAACGAAAAATTAGAAATAATTCATATAAATAACAACAATGATAAAAGTCCACGGAAACTAAACATAATTATAATAAGTTCAAAAAGTAATGTGAATACACAAAAACTGACAAAAGTGATAAAATTTGATTAATATCAATAAATATGTATATTTAATGTAAAAACCCCTACATACAAAAGTTGACAAAGGGTTAAAAGTCTCGGTAGGTAATAAACAAAGTCCAAAGATAGCATAAACGTATAAGGAAATCATAAAGGCAAAAAGATGAGAATGCCTCCAAAAAATGAGAGAATAAACAACATTTGAACAACATTTTTAAATTATTGTATCAGTTGATGATACACGATCAATTTGTGACATGTCACTTTACTGTATGCGTTACGTGTACCCCTGTATATATCGTTCTGTATAACGTATATATATATATATCCATTAATGAAATTTTAATAAATATTGAAATCTGCACACCCTATATAAATACTTTCGAATAGCGTAATCCTAATCTGACAAATTCATATTATATTACATACGGCGAATACAGTAAACATTTGTAGGGCAACCCAAATACTAATGATTGACCCTAGAATGTCTCCAGAATGTCTCGAGATCGTCTAAAAATCGATAATAATTTTCAGCACGCGGTGCATGTCAAAACTATTTGCTTAACCTCCAACCGCGCGGAATATCTTAACGAGCAATCAAATCATTTGATGATTCAACTTTTACTTCTCTTTCTTACTGACGAGTCCACCAACTCGTTCGGAGAAAGCGAGATAAGGGATACGGGCCACAGACGTATAACCTCAGCGGTATATATTATTGCACCGGATACACGAAAATTCATTAATTGGCTTATCATTCGGATTTTACAGAGTAAAAATAGTATATCATACGCGAAAATCCGAGTTATTTAATTTCAGAATTATTCTACATCTAATATTACCCGATTTTATGAATTCATTAATTTAGCGAGTGCATATTATATGTCATCCAAGAAATAAATGGTCATCTAGAAACAAAGGGCCATCACGTAGCATCCGATACAAACTTGTTATATATAATATTATATAGAGATTATATTATTCTTCCTTTTAAATCGTGTGCAACGAACTGACAAAATTATAGTAAAGAATATTGCAGACATTCTTGATTGTCGTAATTTGTGGTACATTATTTTTTTTTCACAAAAAATATAGTTTATAACTTTACAATGCAGTATTTTTTAAGAGTTTAATTTTATCTATTTTTTAATAGTAATACTTATGAATCGATCAATTATACAATATTATACAATATTATATATAAATAAGGCATGAACGAATTTTATTTGCGAATGTACTCTTATCGCTATTTACCAAATTTTTAAAAATGACTAAACTTATAGATGAACGATGAGTTATTTATCCGAGAATGAGATTTTTTACAATTTTTCCGTGCCAATTCTTTAAATTTCACGAAGAGATCTGATATTATTGCTGTTGCTTATAAAAAATAATTGTTCTTCAATATCGAAAAATTAGCGTAGTCAAATTTTAAGGACGTTTCTTCTGTAGAAAATAAGCCGTAATTCGTAGGAATCATCATTTGCAAGAAACGATAACAGAAAATATCCAATAATAAATAAGAATTATACTTCAATATTTTAATTTTGCTAAGGTATCAAAGTAACATTCTCTATTAAATAATCTCATTAATGAAAATCTTTCTAATTCAAAATTTGACATTATTTGTAGAAAGTTGTTCAATTTATTCAAATGGTTTATTTATTGCATAAAAATTCTTATTCATATCTTTCGAGACCGACACACTTGACCAGAAATACAGTTCGTTATACGATGAGGCTCCATTAACCATAAACTACTATGTTTGATTTCAATAGTAAGTGATTGCATTCAGTCAATCAACCTGTACCATTAAATACACAGACGTATTCAACTCGTTTCCTGGCAGAGATATTAATTATGACATTTGAATATAAAATCATGAGATTTTCATACTAGAGGAATAATTCTTACGTTGCCCCGCTATCGTTATAAAAATAAGACAATACATTTGATTTACAAATATGAAATATTAAAAAACACAGGATTCTGATCTTAATTTCTTTATTTCGCGACTCATTCATTAATACTTACATTAATAGTAATAGAAAATTATGATTTTCTTTGTGGTTTTTTCCTACGGTTATTTCCAGTTTTAGTGAATAATTAACATGCTTTTGCAGAAGCATAAAATATAAAATATAAAATATGAGGCTAAATGTTTTGTTTTGTACGGTCAATCCTAAATGTTGATAATAATAAAAAATTTGAAAGTAAAATTTAATATATTATATCATTTGCACTGTGTTTTTGAGAACTTTTTAAAATTACTTCGACCCGCACCGTAGGTAGGCACGAAGTATTGAATTTGGTCACGTTTCGATTTCTGAATTTCTTACTTTCAGAATTTTTTATAAGAAA